>CM052095.1:12026944-12041624 GCA_028453745.1 Agapostemon virescens | reverse complement strand
TCTAATTGAATTGTAGAACATCGACTATTCATGGAAAATATTCTACTTGAATTGTAGAACAACGACTACTCCAGGCAATGCTCTACTTGAATTGAAGAACAACGACTACTATTCCAGGCAATACTCTACTAGAATTGTAGAACAATGACTATTCAAGACGATACTCTACTTGAAATGTAGAATGACTATTTTAATGAGTCTTCTAATTGAATTGTAGAACATCGACTATTCATGGAAAATATTCTACTTGAATTGTAGAACAACGACTATTCCAGGCAATGCTCTATTTCAATTGTAGAACTACGACTACTTAAACTAGTACTTTACTTGAATTGTTGAACAACGACTACTTGGACTGTTCCTCTACTTTCTTCGTAGAACAAGCACTCTTGAAAGTACTCCTCTACTTGAATCGTAGAACAAGGAATACTTAAAGTAGCATTTACTAGAATTGCAGAACGAGGCCTATTTAAAGTAGTACTCCAATGAAAGGTACATCAACGACTATTTAAAGCAGCACTCCAATAGAATAGCGAAACAACGGCAAATTCAAGTGGTAGGCTACTAGAATTGCACAACAGGGACTACTTAAAATGCTGTTCTACTTGAACCACAGAACCAATACAATTTGAAATAGCATTCGAACCGTGTTCTCCCCGATATAATCCACGATCCCAATCACGATCGATCCGTTCATCCGCATTAATTAAGCACCGCACATATTAAAACGTTTCCGGGCATTCTAAACGCGGCTTTATCACGCTCGCAGAAGTAGAGAACGTTTCCGGGGCATTGCTATTTACCACTTGGCTCGCATAAACACTTCGAGAGAGCGTCGAGCGACGCTGCCAGGGCAGTCTAGTGATGTTACATATCGCCGTGTGCTATAGGAACAGAAATCGATAACCCGCCCTCCGAAATCGTTCCACGACGAGATATCGTGTATCATTGGAAGCGAATAACGCCAACAATGGGCTCGAAAAGAACGGAACCTGGGATTGCATCGAAGGGGCAGGGTTAGCAGGCTGATATTGTCGGGCGGGGTGTGGAACAAGTAGTCATTTCGGCGATGAGATCAGCCTGTCGAACCCTGCGCCGTGTTTTATTTGTTCGATCGGTCGAGCGGATCCTGCGAGAGCGAATCCTATTTTTCTGTTGCCCGCGATCGATCATTTACTGCAATCCTGCATACTAAATTCTGAGGGTGGTACACGCGACACACCTGCGTCCCAACGAATCCGCAACACTTAATCACTTATCATTCGATAATCGTCTGCAACTCGATTCATTTCGCTGGCACACTTTCAAAGATATTTCAACAAATTCGCCAGATAACTGTTCAAATAATTCGTTCACCCACTAAAAATTATTTCGCCATTTTTCTATATCGATTTTCACTTTGGTCGAGAGCCCAGAAAGAAATTTCTTTACCAATAAAATTATTAAGCAGTTTTGTGAATGTTGAATCAACGTAGAAAATTCAGTAATTCGAAGACGAAGCTGAAACCGCTAATATCTCAGAAATCGTTAATTTACGACGACCCTAATCTTTCATAGCGTCGGAGTTGGAAAAATAATTTGTTTACGAACTACGAATTGCTGGTCGGAGGAAGCAGTCCACGTGCAGCATCCGGGAGAGCGAATCCGCGAGCAGAGGAGGATACACTTCCGGTTTTCTGGACCAACGACGCACAACTATCATTCGATATCGCAACTCGAGCGAAACGCTTATCGCCCGGCTACGTTTCGCCGGCTAACTATAGATTCGACTTCTCTAATCTCGCATAATGCGACTGCATCTACAGGACGATGCTAGCATTCGACGAAGTTCGTGCAACAACGGGTACAACAACAACAACAACAACAACAACGACAACAGCTAGAGAACCGTCTCAGAGCAATGCGCCGGCGAGATAAACCTCGAATCACGGGAGCGTTGACAGTTCAGCTTTGCGAGCCAGGAAGAAATTCACCGCAAACGCGTTAATTCGAGAAATTAGGTTAATCGAGGCTCTGGTTACCTTCGGTGTTTAGGAACTGAAGATCCAACTCGGGAACTGGCGTCTTTGCTTTGTGCTGCTAAGTGGCGGCAAAAGCTGGCCCAAATACTGTTCCAAATCGCGATACTTTATTGGAAATCTATTCGGTTGGTTTCGTGATCGTTCTATCGTGCTTGTACAGCGAAGAGAAAGAAGTTAGGATGATAAGAAGACATGAGATTTATTCCCGAGACGATTTTAAACAACTTTCTCCTTTGCAGAAATCTTCTACGTTGCTCCGTTCAAAAGTTATCAGCGAAAAATGAGAACCTCGCCTAGACTAGCCGCCATTTTCCAGAGCCTCCGCGTCACGTGACTGTGAGTCATCCGTGCGCGCTCCGATTGGTCCACGTTTTTCGTTGATAACTCTTTAACGAAGCCACGCAGACGATTTTCGCAAAGGGAAAAGTTGCTGCTAATGATCTCGGGAATCATTCTGTTCGAGGCTTTCCATTTTCCGAGCTGCGACAGTTTATTTTCCGCGCCACGACGGTTCGCGATTAGACGTAATTGTGCTTGACTGTCTGAAGACGAGTCCCCGCGACAGCAAAGTTTCTTGACAGAGCAACAAACGCGCTCAGCGACTGAACAGCTTGTCAAGTTTCGGGGAAACGTTCGCCGGAAACGTAAAATACGATGCAACGACGACGGAAACACGGTGCATGCAGCTCAATACCGAGAAGACGCTGTTATGTCGTTTCGACTGTCACTACAGCTCCTCGTTATCGTTCCGCTGAATTAGGTCGATCAACCTGAAATGGAACTTCGTTAGCGAGCCATTAATTTATGCTTGCCGTTGACATTTTGGCTGGCGCGCTGTCGCGACGACTTCCCGCCAACTTCGCCAGCCTCCTCAAGATAAGTCGAAGCTTGCGGTTGTCTTCATCCACTTGCAGCATCGTCGCACAAGTCCTGCATTCTCTTCAACTTTTCTTCAGTCATCATTGATTCCTGCAATATTTCAATTCATTGTTAATTGCAGTTTTCAACAAATATTAATTCTCATTCAGCAAACTGTGTGTTGCTTCTTGCAAAATATTTGTTATTTGTATTTGCGAATCGTGGCTCCTGCAATATTTCAATTCATTGTTCATCGCAGTCTTCGACAAATATTAATTTTCTTTCGACAAACTGTGTTGCTTCTTGCAAAACGGTTATTATTTGCTTGTATTTCGGCATCGCGGACCTTGAAACATTTCACTCAATTTTTAACTGTATTTCCACTAATCATGTTTTAGCAAAACTAATTATTTCAGACAGATAGCGAGTCCCAAGCCTTTCCTCAGTTCATTCCATTTTAAATTGCATTTTTCGATAAATTTCAATTCACTTTGGTCGTCTGACTACGCTGTCCCTCTATTTGAACATTTATTATTTGCTGCTGAGTGTTCCATGGTGGCCCGATTTAATTTGCTTAATTTTTTATTACCTCTTTCGACAAATATTAATATTTGTTTTACCGTTCGACTGCGTTGTCGTTGGTCGACGGAAATTGATTGGTTGTTTTTAATTGTGAATCGTCGCTCGCGAATGGAGGACTGTCTCAATTTGTTCAACAAGTAAATTTATTATATTTTCACTAGCTTAATACAAAATTACGTTTACCGAGAAGACTTTAATCAATTAAGTTTTAATTCTATCGGCCGACTTCGCGAAGTATGTTCCAAAACAGAAACGCTCGCTTTGAATGCAGATTCGACGCGCACGCGGTTTTAATCATTCCGACCATAACACCGTGAATTTCAGCAGAGATTCGCATTCTGATTGGAGATTTTATGCATTTATAGCTGATAGGATCGCGGCGGTAACTGGGATCAGCGCGAAGCGATATTTTCGTTGTGTTTAGACTCTCTCGCGAAACCCCGAGAAATTGAATTTGCGAGAATTTAGAAATTAGCGAATGAGCGAGCGAGGCGGAAATTAGCGAGGATGGAAACGAGCATGCAGATTTACCCATCGAAACGCGCATTTATTTGTCAAAGATACGGTCGCAACGACTGATCGATACCGCGTCGACTTCCCGTACCCGGTTCTTCTTCGTTCATTAAGGGAAAACTTTTTGCAAAAATAAAGAAGCCGATCGGCTCGAAAAATAGTGGCCGCCTTTCCGTGCTTTCCTTCATACTTTAACTTTTTTCTTCTTTTTTTTATTTCTGCAATCGAAATTCTACGATTTACTTTCCGAACTGCAAATTAGCAGTGGCACGCTGGTCGATACCTCATCGAACTTCCATCCGATACTTTTTAATTGGGAACTCCGTCACGATTTAAACCGACGACCGGCAAGCATCGCTGACTGAAAGGTGGGTGTAATGAAAGGAGGAGACGGATGGGATCTCCTTACGACGAATTACCATAAAATTAATTGACGTTTAATTACCTGTCTTCGAAGCAGTTTGATGGAACAGCTTGTGGAAGCTCGGCGAAAAGAAGATTGATGGGCCACCAAATAATTTTACGCGAACGTAATTCTTTCCACGGCGCATTCGTCATATTAACGGATGCGATGGAACCTTAAAAAATCACTTTTGCAAGCGTTTCATCGATTATTTTAATTGTTAACGTCCGCAGACACGTTTTGTGGTCACTCGAATTTTCCATAATTTATTTTTTAATATTTTCCAGCTTCGTGGAGGGTCGAGAAAATTCATAAGCCGAAAATAAGGGTTACTCTGTTGGTCACGTATGCAAATTTTCATTAATTGCAATCGATTGTATAATTTGAATAATTTTTATGATTTAGATCCTGGCTACATCTTTTCTCATTAGCTGGAGACCCTTAAATTCTGCAATATTTATTATTTATTATTTTCGAGCATCGTGAAGGGTGGGAAAAATTCATAAGCAGAAAACAAGGGTTACTCTGTTGGCCACATATGCAAATTTTCATTAATTGCAATCGATTTTATAATTTGAATAATTTTAATAATTTAAGGTCTGGCAACATCTTTTCCTGTCAACTGGAGACTCAACTTTTCCATAATTGTTTACTTAAGTGCAATTATTCAGAAGAACAATTTACAGATCGAATATCCCTCCACCGTCTGACCCCAAAAATTTTCGTTCGTCGCTATTAATTTTGTGAAAGACAATCGGGAAACGAGAGGACGTTAATAAAACACGAGGCGATGTCAGGTTCTCTTTAATTGTAATGCACGTGACGAGACCGACAATGGCAATGTTTTTTTAGCAAACTGTCCGACAAAGGACAGCGTAGTCGATAGAAAGGGATTTTCGACAGTGCCAGTGTAAATTTGCAAGCTGCAGAAATATTTATCGTCCGGCCAGCGTGTCAATAATGCATGCTCGCCCCAGTTATCCACTTTCCAGCACGCGTACGCTTGTAAATTATTATGAGTGATCATAACGATAACGAATTTACGGTCGGCTACTGATGGACACCCATAAATTACTGTCCTCTCATTTCGTAACCCGAAAGTTACATCAACAGCCGTGTTTAAACTGATCAACATTATATTATAACACTCCGCGTCGCGCAGAGCAGAATTGCCTATCGACGTATTCGATTTCCGGAAACGAGTAAACGTTGATTTAAGAGTCAAATATGAGAGTTGATAATTATTCACTTACAGAAGCTGTAGATTAATCGACGAGCACCGGCCCGACCTAGAATATATGCAAACCAGAATATATCAAAATATACCAGAATAATACCAAAGAATTTACCAGAATATACAAAAGTATACTAGAATATACAGGAACATAACAGAATATACTACAATATACTAAACTATACTAAAATCTGCCAGAATATAAAAGAATAGACTCGAATATACGAAAATATACCAGAATCTATCATTCCAGCTGAAACACGAAAAATCAGCAGTACAGTTCGTGATCAGAGCTTGAAAAATCAGCAGTGTGCGCGATTTTCTTTGGTAAATCGATGCTTTTCTAATACAAAGAAAATTGTCGAGCAAAGTACGTTTCCTCGGGATGACAATCCTGCATCCAGTGTAGTAGCTAGGTAATTGGACGTGCGCGTTGCAAAATGAATCGTTCCGTAACGCCGACTAATCCGACAAAGTAATTCTCGCAAGAAAGTCATCTCATCCTCAGCGACGATTAACCTGTTTCTCAAAGAACTCTCGTCGTTTTTCAAAGTCAATGGATTTTCCTACCTCCTTCTCTCTCTCTCTCTCTCTCTCTCGCTGTCTTCCACTCTCTGAGAGAAGGAAATGCTTCTAGTTTAACGGAGAAACGCCAACGGCAGCTGCTACCGATGGCGGACTCTGTAATAAAAATTTCTGCTCCTACAAAACACTCGACGCGTAAAAGTTGCGCCGCCATTGCGAGTCGCAGAACGTTTCGCAATATTTCCCCGCATTGCTTCTCCTTTCTTTGATAAGGTACTGAAAGATAACCACGAAAGCATCGCTGCTACATAATTTGTTTAAAAAAGTTCTTCTTTGAACGAGACGATTCTTAAGATAATTTTGAGAAACTTCCCCCTTTGCCAATTCGCGATTCGACACTCCGTTTCCGAGTTATTAACGAAAAATGCGAGCCAATCGGAGCGCGTCCACGTGACGTAAAAATGGCGGCCGGTCTCGAAAAACGCCACGCCTCGAACTGGTACGACTCCCTTGTTTTTCGTTAATAACTCGGAAACGAAGCATCGGATCTCGAAGCGACAAAGGAAAATATTGTTGAAAATCGCCTTGGGAATGATCTCCCTGAAGCTGTACTCTGTTAGGTCAATGCTTGTGCTTCACAACTGCTTAAAATGCCACTTAAAACATTTTCTCCAAGGGAAAAGATTTTTAAAAGTAACCTTTATATGGATTGATCGATCTCGAATCGAACCTTTCAATCGAGAAGAAAAGATTGCCTAGAAAATAGCGAATAAAATGGCGCTGCAGCCCCGTAGGCGGTCAGTTATCGAGGAGGTGCAAGTTTGGAAAATAAAATTGCTAAAATTGCCGGATTGATGAATCGGTTTCGATGGTAACTAACGAAACGAGAGATCGCCTAAGCAGCTGTGAATTTTTCCACGCGAGTTTTAGCGTGGGGGGGTTTCTGAACGGTCAGTTATCGAGCGGGTCGACGGTATCAGCTGAAAAGTCTCGGCGACTCGGGACCGGGGCGGCATGGCTGGAATCCAGCTTCGTGTTTAAGGGCTCGCCGATGCAGAAACGAGCCCTCGAAGGTCGAGCGAGTGGTCTAGAAACAGGCTGAGGCGACTTTGGACTCGATAAGAGGTCCCTCTCGGTCGCGTTGCTAGCAGGAACGTCTCGCGCTGTTAAGATGCTGCGAGGACCGAAGGCTTTGTGCCGTTGCCAAACACGTTCTCACCGTTCGTCGACGATTCTTAATTCCTCGACTATGCAGCCTGGCTGGCGCAGCCAGCTCCGACCGGAGCTTCGTTTGCTTCATTCTAATTAGTCGAACTTAGCGCACTCGCGGGCGCGGAACCGAATAAATCTCTGCCCCGGGGCTAGCGGAACAAGATTAACCGAGTTCGCGTGCCTCGGGGACTATGCAAATTCGCAATTAAACCAAACCGAGTCTCAATTTTTCATCCCCCTCGCCCATCGGAATTCCTTTTGTCGGCCGCACATTTCGCACACCTTCGAATCCAATCAGCCGCGTCTCCGTCGGTGACGAAGTTAACCGGGAAAGTTACCACGGACTCTAAGGGAACGCGCGAATGCCGCCGGTAGCCAAAGCAACAGCTTTGCGACAACTTGAGAAGGGTTCTGACACTTGTTAAAATTTCAAGAAAACTATTCTTCTTTTAACGAAACCGTATACTTTTTATCAGACGATATTGTAGAACGAGAAGAGACGGTTCCAACGAGTATAATGAACATACAGTTACGATGATTCGGTCTCGAGATATTCGCGTCTGACGCGGTTAGGTTACCTAACCTAGAATTTACCTTCTGTTAAGTATATCTCGTGATTAAGAAATCGCAATGGTATAGTCATGGTACTCTTTGGAATCGTCTCTTCGTGCCCTGCAAGAGTACGTAGCTCAGCAGAACACTGTTGCATTTATCGTGTAGTTATTCCAGCAGTGAGAACGAAGTTCACCGCGTTTCTAGGTGGTTAACGTAACTTTACAGCGCACCTGTCTTGCAGGAAAGCCTGAGGTGACTGATTTGCTAGGAAACTCGCAAGCTCGATGCCCATCGCCAGGCTAGGGGGTCCCTTTTGTGCAAAGGCGTTCTTCTTGTAACGGATTACGCTCGAAAGAATCCTCACCTCCCTCTCTCATTCTCTCTCTTCCAATTCAACGCCCGAGATAACCGGGAGCAAACTTCGCCGGTTTACCCGCCGTCCGATATCGGGCCGTCGATTCGAGTCATTTAGATAAGCGCGAGAGGCTTTATTAAATTTACACCGGTCAGCTACGTCGTAGATGCGAATCCTCGGAAATTATCGATGAACTCCGACGACTTTTTCCTCCAAGTCTGCGATAACGAACCGTGTTGAAATTTATTCGGGGAGAAACGACGGCAAGTGTTTAAGCGACGATCGAATACAAGCAAACGGGATATTTTAATAATTGATGGTGTATTGTTCAACCCTGACAATGCTCGATCCTCCCTTCGTCGTTCAGATATCGGAGAAAGACGCTCGAGAATTAATAACATCGTCTGCAAATATTATTCCTTGCAATTTTTATCTTTCGATAAGACACCTATTCTCTATTTGTAACTATTCCTCTGCTCCTCTCTGCATGCATTCAGACCGTCTGCAAATTTTATTCCTTGCAATTTTTATCTTTGGATCTAATTAAAGACACCTATTCTCTAATTGTAAGTATTCCTCTACTCCTCCCTAAATGGACTCAGACCATTTTCAATTAGAATCCATAAAATATATATTCACTAATTTAATTCGTTTAAAGTTCAAAAATGTAATGTAACGAAAATATTAATTTTACAGATTAGTGAGAAAAATAGTCAACTTTCTGGAGCACCTGCTGAAAATCTTTCCCGAGGTGCAAATTTTTAATTTTCGAGCCCTAAACTTTGAAAGTTGCGGCGAAACTTTTGCGATACGTCTTTGAAAACATTTCCTGGTAGTTTCGAGTTAGCTTGAGCACCTCAGACGACGTTCTAAGCGTTCAAGATCGATGCACGCTTTTCATAGTGGCTTTTAAGTGCACTCCTCGAAACTGCACTTCGCGGACCCATGTTATAATAAACGTTCGAAGCCGTTACACCGATTTGCGCGGAAAGATCATAATTTATTCTCAGACAAGCAGGTCCGCCATTACAAGCTTATCTCCTTTCATTTCCGCTTTACATCCCCGTAAAAAAACGAGCGACGTTTTCGCCAAAAATCAATACTTCAGCTTCCAGCTGACCTGATTCCCTCGGAAATAAAATTTCGGACGTTCGAACCGCTGGATGTCCCAATTACACAATCCAAAGTGGCTTTAACTCGTTCAACAATGACGCATTCGTTGAATAAATCATATAAACTTATTATATGATCTGAGATTCGCGGAAACATCGTTCGGATAGTAGAGGGTCTCCTTAATCGTGATTTACAGCCGCAAATAGGGGCCTAACTGCGTCGTGTGGGGTATCCTTTTACTCGGGAAAGTGCGAAGAATATGTCGGTGGTATTTGCATCGAAAAATAATTATAAATAAAATAGTTATAAATAAAATATTTATGTCGATAAAATGGCTAACGCTTCGCCGATCCGTTTCTGCGTCTTTCTCCGAGCTGGCAACGAGAGATCAAGGAATGGCGTTAGTCCGCCGTTGAAATGACACGTTGGCCTCGAAGCTGACACATATATCGAGGCATTACCGTACCCATCGTCCCCAATTCGCCCGTTTTCTTTACTCCGCCGGGCGACCCGAGAAAGCGCGGCTAACAAGCCTCCCTTTCAAGAACTCACATCGGCCGTGCGAATAGAGGCCGATGGTTTCCGCGGAGAAACCTCCAAGTAAACGCGCGACGTTAACGAAGGCTGCGAAGATCCTCATCTTCTCGAGAACGTCGCGTTCCCGTAACGCGTCCGAGGGCTTTCTAATTAGCCGTTCTCGGCGATCCTCTAAGCGGCCGTTTATGCCAGTTTCTTCGAACCGGCAACTCGTCGTCGTCGCGAGGCGTAGTTCTCGGAACCCGTAAAAAAATTTATTTATTTTATAATTGCATATAAAATTTTTTTATTCCATCGATTAAAATTCTCACGGAAAATCGCCTACTAGAATCGCGCACAGAATATTCCTTCAAATACGCCGAGAAGTTCGATCTTCGTCGAAGAGGCGTTCGGATAATAGAGGGTCTACTTTATCGGAATTGACAACCGTAAATGGAAACCTAACTGCATCGTGCGACGTATCGTTTTACTCGGGAAAGTGTCACAAATACGGCAACGAAAGTTAAATTGAGAAATAGTTATAAACAAAATGGTGATGTTATAAAAATTGATAGCGTTTCGCGAATATGTTGAAGTTTACCGTTTATTTCTTGTTGGTTCTTCGAATTAGAGACACGAGACCAAGAGAGGCAGTGTTGGTACATTGTATTGGCGACATTTTGGCCTCGCACTTATCGAGACATTTTTAAAAAAGGAGAAATAACTGTAAAATTTTTAGGAGACATTGTATAAATCATTTCACTATTTTTCGATATTCGCACGCAATATCGAGTCGACGATCACAGAAATTAATGCGTACCAGATTGATGTGGAGAGTTGGCAAAGCGAGTTCATGATAATCGAATGTCCTGGGAGCATTCAGAGTTAAAACGATCGTCAAACGGAGATGATATTACACAAATGTTGAGGATCGAGTGCGTTTTTACGAGACCGTCGGTTTTTATCGCAATGGCATTTTAAAGCACGGGGAAACAGTCGCGGAATCCGTCGGAATTGCGCAATTGAACGCATTAAAAGATATTTACGTTATGACGTCGACGGGTTTCCTGTGAATGGCAAACGACGACGTATTTATTACGGCTGCAAATATACCATATTTCTGCTAAGTAGCTTGCCCAGGCTCCGCTAATATGTTTCGCCAGACCGAATTAATCGGAGAAGCAGATTTTTTACGATGCCAACAGTATTTATGTCGACCATTCCCACTGGAGGGGAAAAAAATGGCGACGTCTGATAAAAAAATTACGCCATCCCCGTTAGCAGGAATTGTTTGCTCGCGATGAATTTCGCACCGTATAAAACTGACGAAAAATTGGTCTGCCGTCGATTAACGCATCAACTACCGAATAAAATACTTTATTAACTATTTCGTTGTTGCGGGGCAGTAATATTTCATAACTCTTATAAAATATTTATTTTATGAAAATAAATATTTCGAATGATTCAACGTGGTCGATCAAATTTGAAAGCAATTTAAAAACAATTAATGGATTCCTATTCCATAACTGAATGTGATACACTATTTAGAGATATTTGAAAAAATTTATAAAAATATATGCGTTGAATTAAACATCAACCAAAACTGTAGAAACAGTTTTGAATAACTTTAGGAATGATTGAACGTGTTTGACCAGGTTTAAGAGCTAATACAAACGATGGAAGGATTCCTATTCCATAATTGGAAGTGCTAGTATACTTTACACTGTTTAGAGATCTTTTAAAAAATTTATAAAACGTACTTACGTTAGAGTAGACACCGGAGAGTACCAAAGGAGGATGTTTGAACACGTTTTGGAGTGATTAAAGCAGTTTGAAGAAGTTGTTTCACCGAGGCGAAGAAGTCTGGCGAGATTCTCAGAGAGGCGAGCAGTTTTCTGCGAATAAATAAAATTTGCGTGTTATTGGCAGACAGGAAGTTCCGGGGGGACCGTCGAGCAAAGGTTACAGCACCGAAATGAAGACTACAGAAGTCCATTAGATGGATGCCACCTTCGCTGGGTTAAAATTCATCCGAAGAGACTAGCAAAAGTCTCTCCGGCCGTTTCTCTCTCATTTTTTTTCTTCCCTTTTACGAGACAGTGCGCCAGTGTCGCGGCGCTAGTGAAATAACGGGAATGCAAACGTCGACGAAACTTATGCAAATTCGCAGTTTCATTCATACGTAATGTTTTCGCCAACCCCTCCGGATTAGTCCGTCCACTGTCCCCTTTTCTTTTTCGAATGCAAATCACTAGCAGAGGATAATTTGCGAGTCTCGCTCTCGCGCTAAAATCAACCTTGTTTCGGCCGTCATAGAGACCATGTTTTCCAGCCGTCCTCTGTACGAAAATATTTTTTTTAAACTCGCTGTACTATGGCTAGAATGATTGACAGAATGTCCATCGTTCTCGCCAGCTCATCCCGAGGATGGTGCATTGTCTTCTTTTAATCTTCCTATCTCGAGTCTGATCTTCTAACATCAATGTAAAATAGTTCTATGTAGTTGTACAAGTCTTGATTGAACATGTTTGATGTGGTTGAATATTCTAGTGCACTTTGCTTTGATCACAGATACTTAAAAAAATTTCTAAAAATTTATACATGAAAATAGGCATCGCGAAAAAATTATTGAACACGTTTGAAGAAGATGTGGAATGACTGGACGTGTTTAAACAGGTTTGAGAGCCATTGGAGCGTTCCTATTCCATAAATGAATGTTCTAATGCACGTTGGTTTGGTCACAGATACTTAAAAAAATTTATAAAAATTCATACATTGAAATAGACTTCGCGAAAAAATTATTGAACACGTTTGAAGAAGTTGTGGAATGAATGGACTGGTTTGAAACTCGTTAAAAACGACTGGGAGGTTTCCAATTTGTAAATTAATATACTAACATAATTTGCACTGTTCACAACATGTTTGGACATCTTTTGGGCAGGTTTGAGAACCCTTAAATATTAATTTGCATTAAAAATGGACTCGTCGAGAAGCAGGAATACAAGAAGCCTGTTACTACTGGCTAATGCAAACATGTTAGATAGCAATACGAGAGTCTGAAAGATTTTTCTATATTTTGATGTGTAATCTGCCTACAGCAAATATTGATTGGCATCTTCCGCATGTTATCGCAAGGGTGGCGTGTTCTTCCGCCCTGCATGGGCGTGGTTTTTTGTTTTATTCGTCTGGAATTTATCCGTTGGCAACAGGGGATTACGGGCTCAGCGATTTTTCAAGTTTCGAGAATTCATCGGGCCCGAACAAACAGATCACGAAATCCGTTAGGTCGCGTCGCGTATTTACAATGCACAGGTGCTCGACGATACAACAGCTTCAGGAGAATCGTCCCGATTTTTCCCTCGCGAACAGCATGTGTAACTTTTCCGAGCCAATCACTGGCTCTTGGGAAATGCACCAACGCTTTTATGAGCGATTAAGGAATCGGTAAATCGTTTCGGCGAGAAAACCTGTGCCACGAACGCGCCCACTGTGCATTATCCGATCGAGTCGCTGTTAAAATTAAATTAAAATTCGCTGGCGATTCTATTCGCGCAACAAAAATTGCAGAGGAGTCGTCTAGCATTACACTGAATTCTCAAAAAATTGCAAGCTCATAATTGCAATAGATTATGAGAAAAAAAACCACGAAGCTTGCAGCTAAAGGATACAATTTGAAATGAAACTGATTTCGCGTTGAAATAAAAATTAGTTAATAAATACTTTTGCGATTCTATTTGCATAATAAAAAATTACAATGGAGTCGTCTACCATGGCACTGAATTTTCGAAAATTTTGCAGTCGATCCCCGCAGTATATTCCGAGTGAAAAAAAAGTACAATAAATATAAATTAGGAATATTTGGACACGCCATTTCGCATGAACTTAGCGTCCGCAAAATTGCGCGAAAAATGTTGCAGCCCTGGTGAAAATTATGTGCGAAAAAGAGCAGAGCATTCGAATTATTGCCCCCCGTAAACAATCGCATTTCCCCGTAATTTTTTCCCGGTTTTAATTTAATTGCTAATTATCGCATCGCGTTAATTGGAGAGGTCGGCGCGGCGGAACGACTTGCATAATAATGATTGTTGCACTTTCGACGGTAAGGGCGGGGGTTTGTAATTATTTATCGGACAGCAGACCTGTGAATTTGGCCGTGATTTTCCGGGGGATGACGAAATCGACAAGCGTGGACACTGCGAGAACGTCCGCGGCACACAACCGCCTCATTTGCAGGTTATTAATGTGTTTTGTTCGGGCACACTCATCAGGGCCGGGAACGCGCGACTGGAAAATTCGCATAATTATTTATACGAGGACTCGCCGGTTCGTTCCAGACAGGCGCCAGACGGAGACGAATATTTCGTTATAATTTTCGATCCCTCGGGGCTATAAATCGCCGAGCAATTCCGCCAGCCGGCAAAAACGCAAAATGTGACCCATTAAAACACTCGCGAGATAACGGAACTGTACAAGTCGTTGCGAAGAACCGCCCTTCAGAGTCTACCACTATTTGCCGTGGAGTAAACTACCCAACAACCTTCGCTAAACCGCTGTCTCGACGGCCCGTGTCTATGCAAGAGTACACACTCCAAAATTCGTGAGAATTTGATGCAGTTAGTTTCAGAATCGAGTAAATGAAACGTAAAAGTTGAATGTAAAAATTAAATGTAACAATTAAATGAATTGAACAGTTACTATATCAAAAAATGATAAAACAAACAACGTTATTGTGCAGCTTTCCATTCTAAAATCGACAGCTTGGTTAAAAAAAATCGTAGATCAATTTTTAAGGT
>CM052095.1:11986102-12008671 GCA_028453745.1 Agapostemon virescens | reverse complement strand
AGAGAGAGAGAGAGAGAGAGAGAGAGAGAGAGAGAGAGAGAGAGAGAGAGAGAGAGAGTGCGGTAGCAATTGGTACAGAGCCAGCTTCGCACAGAAACGCGAAAATAAAGAGACGACGAAGACGAACCGCACCACTAGGGAGACCGGGCTACAAAGGGAACAAAGCCTAGGATTGGTGAAATAGATGGCCGGAATTGTTTCCGTCCACTGGAAAGAACCCCGGGGCCGCGGGGTGCACCTTCGACGAACTTTCCTCTAATGGCTCCATTGGTACCTTCGACGCTTTCTTCCGGACGATTGCGCCTCTCGAATTGATAACAACAACCGGGTGTACTTTAATTGACACCTGGATCCAAGAGAAGGATAATAATCCACCGCAATTTGTTGCCTCGCTGATCAAAGTTGCGGCGACAAAGCCACTGCTTTAGACTCGCCCATTAATAATTCCAGCCATTGGCGTAGACGTTGGCGCAGACTTTCGACAAGTCAATATTTTGGTTTCCAATCAAATCGACGAGATTCGATAGAACAATTTAATTCACCATTGTTGCTAAGCTACTGTGCAATTCGAATAAATAAATGAAGTCCCTAATCGTGTCGGGTATCGTTTCACCCAGGAGAGTGCAAGGAACACGCTGGCAAATGTTTTCGCAATGAAAATCGCTAAGCGATAATAATTGGCGCAAGAAAAACGGTCCGATAGTAGCGAGCATAATCGTTCGTCTCTGGTTCCGTTTATTTAGTCTTTTCTATGGCGCGCCATGGCGAATGCACGTTAATTCCGGACGCAAGGATCGCTAATTACTGCACACCCCGTTCGAGGGATAATAACACGGCCGCGTTGTTACATTAAAATTAACAGCTTCTTTGTGGGTCAGACATTCTTTTTTTTTTTTCACCCCCGTCGGGATTATGTAAATCACTCGCGCGAGTCAGAGGACGCGGCAGCGAACCAGAAATACACTTTCGTCGTTGTAACTCATTCTATAATTAAAACACATAACCTTATCTAACTGCGTGTAACGCGGCAGGACCGGCGCAAAAATTACGAGAGGCCGAGGCGGTATGAAAATTTCGTTTCCGCGATGCTCGCGGAACTCGCGGCCATTGCGAAAAATATGTCGTCGGCTGATCCGACGTCCTTGGATTTTGCAAATCCGATCGCTGAACCTTCGTGACGAAACTCAGAAGCGGCAGAGATTAATTTTGTTAGAAGGAATTAGTTATTTCTCGAATTCTGATATTAGTTAAGGGAGACGTGGTTCGAGGGACAATTGTGAGGGAGCTTGCCAGTATCAAGAGGATCAGGCTGACCAACCTGATCATGTTCTCGGTTCCAGCGAACCAGCTATCTTCAAAACACCGCTGTTGGCTCCGATATTGTACTCTCCCGCACGATCCAACGGTCCTGCAATTTAATTAACGGGAACGACACAATTTTCGGGCGAAGGACAAATTCGCATGACCTAAACTGAACGACCGCAAAACGAGACAGAGAGAGAGAGAGAGGGAGAGAGGATGCGTCATCTATAGCGATGTCAGTAAGCAATGATTACACGCGCATGATTCTCAGCCGCTCCTAAATTGCACACATCCCATTCACAAGCAATCAATATTTAAGCGGTCTTACATTGCAGGCGCCCCCAATTCTAGAGAGCTTCGAAGTTGAACGCTTCCGATTATAGAGTATCTAAAATTACACTCATTCGATTTTCAAGCGCCCCATAATTCCACGCATCTAATTCTCAAACGCCCCAAAATTCCAAGCATCCAATTCCTAAATGCCCCAAAATTTCACACATCCAATTTTCGTGCGCCTCACAATTTCACTCATCCACTTCTCACTCCAAATTTGAGAGTGCTTAAGAATTGAATGCATGTAAATTGGGGATCCTAGAGGATTCAATGCGTGCAATTTTGGGGTGCTCGAGGATTGAGCGCTCTCAAATTAGAGTACTCGCAATTTAACGGTGCTATGAAACTGGGGGTCACTGAAAATTCGGTGCGTATAATTTTGGGGCCTTGGAAAACTGGACGCTCTCACATTATTGCACTCCCAATTTGAGGGTGCTTGGAAATTTACTGCTTGCAAATTGCAGCGTCCCCGAGAATTCAATGCGCGCAATTTTGAAGTGTTTTGGAATTTGCAGCACGCAATTTGAGAGGGCTGACAAAGTAAGGGGGCTTGCGATGTGACGGCCCTGACAATTTAAGGGGGCTTGCAATTCGAGAGCGCTTGAAAATAGAATATTTTCAAATTGAGAGTGCTCGAGAATCGGATGCGTGCGATTTTGGAGAGCTGGCAATTGGAGAATGCTTGAAAATTGAAATCGTGCGAGTGTATTACAGAGATATCATAAGCGTGACAGTGTATTGCTCGCGCTCCTGGGCCACCCGCCATTTTTGCCGAGTGGTGACGTCACTTTGGCATAAGCCAGCCCCCGCCGCGCGGTGATTGGCCGGCGTTTTTCGACGATAACTCGAAAACGAAGCGTACGATTGCAAAATGGCAAAGGAGAATGTTTCTCAGGATCGCCTCTGGAATCTCCTGCTCGAAATTTCGTCGGGATTTACGGTTCGCCCTGTATGTGTAACCACGCCTCGTGGAACACGACGGTTATCGCTTCTGAATGACTTACGGCCTCGGCATGGAACCAGACGCACGGTCTCGCAGCTCGATCGAAAGATCACGGAACCGCGATAACTCCCGCCGATTCGCGACATATCGGTGCGCCCTTTGGCAACACGTTTGCCAGAGTCAAAACTGGAACACCACTGTGCTCTCCCCACCGTGAAAATCCGCCGCGAGAGAACGCAAAATCCTCTCAGCCGTGATATACGTTAAACGCTCGCGAACGAGGTTCGTTTCACGATCAACTTCGCGCAATACGAGGAGGGATTTTTTTTTTCTCTCTGTGGCCCGTGAAATGTCCCATAGATACATATCGCAATGTCCCATACGTACACAAGCCACGTGCAACAGGGTTTTCCGCTCGCAGAGTACGCGATCATGACTATATTCAGCGACGCAAGACGCTTGCAGGCAGATTAAGCACAAACATTTACACGAACCGCAATACAAACATGTGTGACCTACATACCGGACAAATTAGGGACTGACTGTTTAGGCTGTATCCCACTTGTGTATTCTCCTTTCTTATCTCTACAATCTTAGGTTAATTCTAAACTTCTTATCGATCTTAGATATTGGTCAACTGTGGAATTAATCAGTTTCAGCATTAATTGGGAAATAGACGTTTCTATGGTGACGTGAAATGGTTATTTAATATCCCTGCTGTTTTATGCAGCTCCCCTAATATTTCGTCAGTTTTAGAATGTTAAAAAACCGAGAGTAATGTAGTGAATTACTGGTTCTGCCATTTCTGCTGTTTTATGTTACCCTTGCCAATTTTTCGCGCCCGTAATAACTTCACCAAATCGAGAATAATGTGGCGAATTACTTCTTTTGTCGTCTCTGCTGTTTTACACTCCCTTTGCCATTTTTTCGCGGCTGCAATAATTTTATTAAATATATAATAATATTGCAAATTACTTCTCCTAACATTTCTACTGTTTTACAGTCCCCTTGCCATTTTTTCGCGGCCACAATAATTTCGCTAAGTCTAGAATACAATTGTGAGATTCTCTAACGTTCCCGGTGGTCTCCGGAAAATTTTTGCAGTTAGACGGCATCTCCGAAATCGCGTATTGATTGCGAAACGCGGTTTCGGGTTCGAACGCAGCCACATAGAACACGCGGAACAACGTTATCAGCTCTCGGTGGTGAGTTTCGCGCGAACGAACAACGAGATAATGCAGGGCGATATGAGGCACGAGCGCGGGTGCAAGCTCGCTCGAGGAGGCGAAAACTGCAACTGCGCGTAAATCACGATCCTCGTTAGCCCGATTTCAGCCGATTATCGTTCGTCGCGAGAAATTTAACGCCCACGGTATTATCCGCACCGTTTATGAAGAGGATTCCGCGCGGACGACGTGCTATCGCTTAGGCGAACGCTTAACTCCGGTGATCGCGCGGTTGTCTTCAAACCCGAACCTTAAATAGGCATTAGGGTTACCTTGTTACGTATTCGATACGTCAGAAAACCTTCCTGTTTCCGACTAAGTCGTTCACCCACACTATTTAACCATGCAACAATTATTATAATTATTATTAAAGAACCATGGTTGTAGTGCTCACGAAAAATCGTCCATACTTGAACTAACGCCATTTCTTTAAAAAAAATGGTACGACGACTAACCGGATCTCATTTTAAAGCGTCGAGCTTCTGCTTTAAGAATCCGTCATTCATTTTTACCGGAGAAAATTTTTCACGCCGTGAGAAATGTATAATCGAACTCATGTTTTTCCTCGAAAATGCTGACAATTAATTATTTCGCATTATTGTCTACTGAAACGTTAAAAAATTTTGTTCAGTCATGAATTTTACGGAGATTTAAAGAGTACACCTTCCTCTTTAGAAAGACGTCAAATAACTTGATCTACGATTTTTTTATTACGATTTATGGAAGTTTTAATGACAAGAAGTTCAGCTTGAATCAAGCGAGGCTGTCGAGAGGAGTTACGATGGATTGAAGCGTGTATAGAAACTTTCATGAATTTTTCTCGTAAATGGGTCCAGCACAGTTTCGAAGAGTAGATCTTGCCCTTTATAACGACATAAAAAAATTTGATATACGATTTTTTTTAACTGTTTTATTAAAGTTTGAAGGAAAGGCGTGCGGGTGACTTTACAGCGTCATAAGGCACCCCGCGAGGATTTTGCCCTACCGAACTTGGTCTTCGTTTTTCTCCCATAAAACGATGAAAAAAAAATCGTAGAACAATTTCGAAGACACCGTTACAAAGGGGATACTCTAAGCTTCAAATCTGTGGCAAATTCATTAGCCAAAAAAATTTTTTCATCTTTCTGCAGAGGTTAGAATCCACTGCTTAGGAAATTTGGAATTCCTGAAGTTATCCCGAAAAACTTTTTCCTTTGCAGATTCGCGATTTGGCCTTTCGTTTCTGAGTTATCAACGAAGAACGTGAGCCAATCGGAGCACAGAGAGGACTGGCGTACGCCTGCGTGACGCCCACAATCGCCAGAAAAATGGCGGCCCCTCTAACCTACACGTTTACCCAGTTTCTCTTTTATAACTCGGAAACGAAGTGTCGAATCGCGAATCTGCAAAGGAAAATGTTGCTCGGAATCGCCTCGAGAACAATCTATACGGAGTCGCGCTCCGATTGGTCCTCGTTTTTCACCAAAAACAAGAAAATGGAGCCGCAGGAATCTCCCCTTCGAGGAAGCCGAACATTTTCGGAAAATAAACAACAATAACCACCGCAACCTACGACGTGCAGCGAGATCAGAACGAATTAGTTGAAAAGGCTGTCCTCTTGCTGCTGGAAGCGGAGCTAAAAGGGTTGAGCGTTTCCAAGCGATTCCTCGGAACATTTCAATGAAAGTGCCACGGGACTTATGAAGGTTCACGAGGGCTGACAGAACCCGCAATTCTCGAGGGAAGGACCTCCGTTCTGGTCAGACACTCCGGTCACGTCCCCAGCGTTACCAAGGTCCGGCGGACGCGGAAACTTGAAGCGGCCATATCTCGGAGACGTAATTCCGCGAGCGAGAAAACGCGAAGATAGAGGGCGGATCTGCTAGGCCAGGTTAAAGAAAAAAAGAAAAAGGTGCTACGACGTTCTCACGATTATGCTGAACCTCGGAACTCTCGGCAGCTCGTAATTCTCCGTGTGGAAAGCCAGACGAACGCGAGCAACGAGCGCTGTAACGCGCGGGAAAACGAGCAAAGGGCATTCCCTTTCCCCGACTGCGTTACCGTCGCGCGATGCTCGCAAAATGTGACATCCTAACTTATTATCTATCCCTCTCTCTCTCTCGCTCCCTTTGTTCCTCTCTTTCTCTCTTTCGCGCTTTCTTCGTTCGAGTTGCCACCAGTCTCGCGAGAATCCCGAAACTACGTCCTTACGCCAGCCCCAGCATCGAAACGTACGAGAAATTTTGCTAAATTCACTCGGATCCGCCGGAACTGCTCCTCAACGAATTTCCGCGTGACCGAGCGACTCTTAAATATGCATGATTCAATAATTGCACAGCCATTTCTTCCCCAGCGAAAGTTCTCGTCAAGGAATTATGCGTTTCGGCTGACTTTGAAGGCCGAGGGGCGGGCTTAAGGATTTCTCCAGCCGAAACTAGGAAAGGTATCAGCTGCGAATTCTGTGGATCTGTTCACCAACTCCGTCGGAACATTACTGATTTTTTGTAACAAATTATTCCAATCTCGTTCGAGGTTATGGCAATCTAAGAAACCCCTATGGAAAGCTGTGTTACGATCTTCGATGATAGAAGAGTAACTTTGAGAATTTCTTTAGACGAACATAACAGAGCTAACTATTTTAAATTTTGCGGATTCATTCACCACGCCTCAGAGAATACGAGGTATTTTTTCTAAATATGTATTCTGAGTATGTTCGATGTTATGGCAATCGAGCTAGGAGGCTATGTTGCAGTCTCCGATGACCTGAGGAACTTTGAGAATTTCTGCAGCTAAAACTATATTCGTTCGACAATTTTGTGATTTATCCCCGAATTGTCAGAGGACACGCCCACAAATTTTCGACCCCGCCTCCCGAAGCGCATGATTCGCGACTACGTGCGTCATTGTACTCCGTGCTATTTTCTTGAAAGCGCGCATTGCATTAACTGCGAAACACGGTTTGGCAACGGTCCTGGCCGAGAATGGTCGCGAAAGTAGCATAAGTTCGAGGGTTAGGGTCAGTCGGTAGGGTTTATAATCTGTTCGCGATATTTCGAAGCGGAGTTTCATTTCTGCGTGGCCGGGTGCGTCGTTCTACGGATGAAACAGCGCGGCGGAATCGATGGCGTCGCAGCTTTCGCGAGATTACACAAGCTCGAAATTTTTGCACGGTGGACGGAGTGTAATCGGCTCCGGGAGATTCTCACGGCTCGTATTGCCAACTGATATTTATCTTGGAGGATTGCACCGGCACGGAATTGCTAATTTTAAGCGGGAACGGCCCTGCGAATTGCCGGATCTCGACGCATCTGCACGCTGCATCGCGCGATTTAATCTATCCTCGACCCGGATACTTTCCCGGCTAAATATTTGAGGACACTTGTGCCGTACGGCTTAATCGAGGATGTTAACCTATTAAGACGCGAATTGTTGTTCAATTTGTTCGACGGCCGTTTGCGAAATCCGGGATTCTCTACCGCGAGAGTAAAAACGTAGCTACGTTACACTTTGAACGAGTCCAAAGTTGTACAGGGTGGGGTTAAACGAAAATGTTCGATTCCCAGGGAACGGAGATTGCTGGGCCAATTCTGAGGAACTTTTCCCTTTGCCAAATCGCGATACGACGCTTCGTTTTCGAGTTATTCGCGAAAAACGCGGACCAATCAGAGCGCGCCGAGGGCGGGCATAACCCTTTTCGGACAACGATAGACATTTTCGCAAAGAAAACAATTTTTAGGAATAATATTCAGGACACCCTGTATATTACCTGATAAAAATTAACCTCGAAACATTTTTCATAAACATTAATGTTTATGTCTTTTGTTTATAATATTATTCGTTGTCTAGCTGCATCGCTGTATAAGTGAATTAATTAATTTAAGAATTAATTAGTGAACCGCGTACGTTTGTGCAAAAAAAGAAATTCTGTATAATTATTTTATTCATAACGAAGCTGCAAACATAGTTATAAACATTCATTTATTTTCTGCATAATTTTAGGGGGTTCAACATTGTGCAGCGTCATTATTTTATTATCTTTTTTAATTGTATTTAATATCATGTTGCTTAGCAGGTAGCACATTCATTAATATATGTGCTTTATTTTATTATTTATTATTACTTTTATTTTTGTAACAAATTTAGTCGAAATTAACGGATATCTTTGTCACGTAATTTATCCATTTGGATTTAACACTCGAAACGTATTTTTAAGATAGTACTTGTATAAAAGAAATAACTTTATATAATTTCGTTTCAATTATATTCGTATGTTGCATAAATATCATTAAGTTTCCAATTGGAAAATACATTGCGGTATCATTATACTTTCGTTATAATGAATAGAATAGTTTAATAGAAAATAGTGTCGCAAATGCAGCGTTCAAATGGCGCGCCGCTGCCAGGCCTGCCAACCTACTTTTACTCTCAGCTATTGGCTACACTAACGTAGGCGCCAAAACCATGCGCGTCGTGTAAAATGCTGATGCGCAAAGGAAGGCGTCTCTTTCAACTATTCCCGATTATGCGAGCCCGTGCATCCGAAATAACAAGGTAATACTATTTCTGAATATTGTGAATCATAATCATAACCTAATCTCAACGTATGATAACGTATTTAACATAAATACCATCCTATGCTACTCGGCGCTACATATGCCCACGTATAACCCTTGGAAAGTGTTCAATATTTATATATTCTACATTATGAAATATATAATAGTTATACAATAGTTTATATCTTTTAACAACAAATAAACAGAAAAGTGAATAAATAGAATCGCAGAAATACCTGAAAATCTGTCGGAGAGTGATCCGTTTCGTTGGCAGGACGCGCTCGACGGTTATGATTCACAAAAATGAATTTGTTTTATCAATTGATTGTCACACGCGTGATAATAACGAGGAAATCGGATTGATTCACAAGAAACGATTCGATAAATTGATACACCGAGAATTTTAGCAAATTTCAACAGTTTTAACAATTTTAATCAGGACAAATGAACGGGCGACGCGTTCCACGGTTTCGCCATGAATATTTTCGCGACCGACAGATGTCGCTCGCGTCGCCTGAATTACTCGCATCATCGAATGACAAATCGGCACGCTGCTGCCAGGCCTGTCAACCTACTTTTACTCTCAACTATTGGCTACACTGGCGTGGGCGCCAAAACAGTGCGCGTCGTGTAAAGTGCTGGTGCGCGAAGGAAGGCGTTTTGTTCAACTATTCCCGATTATGCGAGCCCGTGCATCCGAAATAACAAGGTAATACTGTTTCTGAATATTGTGAATCATAATCGTAACCTAATCTCAATGTATGATAAAGTATTCAACATGAATACCATCGTACGCTGCTCGGCACTACATATGCCCACGTATAACCCTTGGAAAGTATATCTAATATTTATATATTCTACATTATGGAATATATAATAGTTTATAATACAGTTTTGTAATTATCTAAGCTATATAATATAATTTTATAATTATATAAGCTATATAATACAGTTACATAATTATTTAAGATATATATAATAGTCACACAATAGTTTATATATTTTAACAATAAATAAACAGAAGAGTGAATAAATAGAATCGCAGAAATACCTGAAAATCTGTCGGAGAGTGATTCGTTTCATTGTCAGGGCTTACTCGATGGTTATGATTCACAAAAATGAGTTTGTTTTATCAATTGATTGTCACACGCTTGATAATAACGGGGGAAATAGGATAGATTCACAAGAAACGATTCGATAAATTGATACACCCAGGAATTTTAGCAAATTTCAACAGTTTTAACAATTTTAATCAGGACAAATGAACGGGCGACACGGTCCACGGTTTCGCCGTGAATATTCTCGCGACCGATAGATGTTGCTCGCGTCGCCTGAATTACTCGCATAATCGAATGACAAATCGGCGTGCGCTCGTGCCTTCAAATTTCCTAGCAGACATACGTTCCCCTAAATAATTGTGTTATTCCACAGCTACGCGGTACGTTCCGCCGTGTTTCCGCTGGAAAATTAGTTTTTCCACGTACGTGCGAATTATTTTCGCCTGCGGAAAATTCGAATAATTGTCACCGGGGCGCGTGCGAATACATACTCGCCCGCGGGAAATTCGAATAATTGTCGGCGCGTGCGAATACATATATATATATATAATATATTTCGTAGGATTCTATTATAATTTATAGGATGATACGCATTGATTAAAGTATTCAATCATTTATTTGTTATCCAGGAAAATCACAGGCACCAATTAGAATAAATTAAGCAATCACTGTTCTATTTTTTTCTTTACACGGTATTTACCAAAGGGAAATTAAAATGGTTCCCTTTTAGTGACAGGGACTTTATTTTTACACTGTTCACTTGCTCTTTCTTACTTGACAAATGGGGCAAATTAGAATTAATATTAAAATAATATTTATCTAATATTAGAATTAAAATATTTTGCTATATTCTAATGTATTTTACTATATTCTAGCATATTTTGGTAAATTTTACTATATTCTAGTAGATTTCAGTATATTACAGTATATTCTGCTATATTTGACTGTATTCTAATATATTCTAATATATTTTACTACATTCTAGTATATTCTGATATATTCTAGCATATTTTGGTATATTCTGGTATGCTTCGTTATACTCTAGTATATTCTGTTACATTGCATTACATTCTAGCATATTCTGGTACATTTTACAACATTCTGGTATATTCTGGTATATCTTACTCTACTCTAAGTCAAAACGTACTGCGACAAAGTAATGAAAAGATTAATCGTATACTCGTTAACCAACAATTTCTTAATAATAATGGACTCGAAGTATAAATCTCATATTAGACAAAATGGACGATCGAACTTCTCGAAAAATATCAGAACACTTCTCTTGTAATCTCAGGATAATTTTTTCTGTTTTTAATATTTCCTTGCTAGTAACTTACGTGACAATACAATAAACAATGCTCGTATTTCGAGCACCGATTAGAACGGGCCCGACAAGCAGGATCCAAGTTCCGGAGTCAAAGCGTAGAGCCTTGGTCTCGTTTGCGAGAGAAATTTCTAATTTCTACAGGGGAGTATGGTCGAAAGAGACTGGTGGCCTCGATTCTCTGGAACCATCGGTGACCGTGCGAAATTCGCGCGTTGTGTGCCGGTTGTCTCCAAGCGCAGGAAATTGCAGTCTCTCCTCTGTCCGTCGTAGTAAGAACATCAGCTCTGCACTGAGATCTTCTCGTAGAATAGATGCAAGCCTGTCGCTGTACGTTAATAAATACGTCGCGGTCACGTGGAATGGCGTGCATCTTCCAACAGTAGAACGAACCTGCACGGTTCAGACAAGAGCGAAGCCGGAGAAGCCCCGCGCTGTCACGATTAGTTAAGTCGACGTCCACCTATATAAATCGGTATACCGGGTGCCTTCGAAATGCCTGTGTCTCCTCTAACAGTACATATGCATCCTCGGTAGATTCGTTATTATTCGTCCTGGATTCGGACACCGGAATTTAGGCTTTCATATTATGAGCAGTAAATTGAAACATTAGAAACATCTGGGGAACTGGTATACTACTTTCAGGCGTCCCTAAAGAAAATCAGTAGGGGTAATTTAAAACAGTGAAAACGTTAGATTAATTGAGAACTGCTATACTACTTTTAGGCATCCCTAAAGAAAAATAGTAGGGGTTATTTAAAACATTAGAAACTTCAGAAGAACTGAGAACTGTTATACTATTTTTAGACATCCCTAAAGAAAATTAGTAGGGGTAATTTAAAATAGTAAAACGTTAGATTAATTGAGACCTGCTATACTATTTTTAGGCATCCCTAAAGAAAAGTAGTATGGGTCATTTAAAATAGTGAAAGCGTCAGAGGAACAGAGAATTGTTACACTATTTTTAGGCATCCCTAAAGATCAAATCAATGGGGATTATTTAGAACAATGGAATTATCAGATTAACTGATGGGTCGATCAAAGAACTCCCTCCCTAAGACTCCCTAAGATTTTTACGTTAATATAGAAGTTCAAAGCTGCAAGAGTTATAAATGCAAAGAGGTTCGAGACACCCGTTCCGCCACCATGTTTCATTAAAATTTTTATTTAACCGTGTAACGCTTTGATTACACTGAATAATTGACGGTGCCGCTTCGGCAGTCAAAGTGTTAACGAGCGAGTGCTCGGGCGGTGCTCCATTATCTCCGGTAACGACTCTGCGAGCATAACCACGAGTTCGCCATTTTATTAAGATCGTGAACGGGTCTATCGCTGCCGCGACTGCTTTCCTAAACAATGAAAGCCTGGACCGATCCTCGTTGTCTGGCTGCTCGTCTGCGTTTCGTAAAATTGTTCAGCACCAAAAAAAAAAAATGAAAAAAAGAAACTATGCGAAACGGCCAAAGCAATTTCGCGTAGGCTTTCGCCCAAGTAGTATCCAAGCAGTATCCGGTGCTCGCATAAAGTCGAGATGTCCCCGTTGGAGCTGCTGATGACGCAAGCATCCACTCGAATCGAGTTCCTCGAGTTATACGGTCCGTTGAGGGTTTAAGCGTCGACGAACGAGCAGGGAAACTGTTTAACACCGACGATAGAAACCGACAAAAAGAAAAGAAACGTTAGACTGACATTTTCGACGATTTTTCACGATTTTACCCAACGTTTCCTCCGGCCTCCGGCGAATTTTTTCGCGCCTCTGCTGGATTTTATCGACCGAGACCTAAAATCGATTTCCACGGTCGAGCGAAACGTAACCGGTTCGAAAATCGACGGCGCTCGCTTCAAACCCGAAGAACATTTATTATCAACCCTCTGAACCGCTTCGGCCCCCCGGCAAGGCAATTACTTAGCTAAACGATAAGTAATCAACGTTGTACGGAAACTGAACTAAAAATTGTTACACTGTTTCATTTGCGAATTTGGAAAATCTGCTTCGGAGAATCACGCAGGCTGTTCTCACTGCCGGGGTTTCGCAGCTTGCCCCGCAATCGATGAATAATCTGGAGAATAACTGCATAATAATTGCAACCGGAAGTCCTCGAATCTCTGATTTGCCTGCAGCAAATTTTGAGAAAACTGCGTTAGTCGAAATTATAAAAGTAGAGAAACAAGAATTTAAAAAATGTGTTTCGCGGATTCGAGCGAGTTTCGCGGCTCCAGAAAGTTTCGATGATTTTCGCAGATTTCTAGAAACCGTTCTGACTCGCATTGCGAGACTAACCGTGTAAAAGCAGAAGTTTACATGGTTTAGCCGATCGGCAATGATCGATGAATAACTGCGTCGGGAATTTCGAGGGCCGGGGCCCTCGAGAACAGCACGAGCGAGAAAGCCACGCGATCGGCCCAGTCGACGACTCTCAAAATATCGTTTTGTTCGGTTCGACTACTCGAGACTCCGCATCCTGCTGCTAGAGATCCGTCAAAACTGTACAAGCGAGGGAGAGAGAGGGACGCGGAGTTCAATTAGGAACAGGAACTCGCCGTGGCCCTTGAAAATTTCGAGCACAGAGAGCTTGAACGTGTAACAATGGACGGTTTATGGACATAGGCTCCGGGCTGTGCTTAGGGAACTTTCCGTGGCAAGTATTATAATTCATTGTGGGCATTCGGGGAAGTAGAGTCGTCCGACCGTTTTCCTGATCGATCCGATAGGGCTGTGCGAGTTGTTGAAGAGGACAGGCTCCGTGATTTCTATTTCAATTTCTTTCGAGAACGTCGATTGTGCTCCTTGCCCTTTTTAATGATGTCTCGTTCGATTATCGATTTCATCGGGAACGATTTCTTCGGAGTCACCAATCGTCGACGTCTGGCTCGATTATCGATCTTATCAGGCTCCAAGGATTTCTTCGGAGCCGAACATCCATTTTCGAGGAGCCAGATTGTGCTGGACGAATTTAGACCGTTATCGAGCCTCGTGCTGCCACTTCCACAATTTTATAATTCACGATTCTGAGACTGTTCGATGCTAATTTCTCAAATTCTATTAATAAAACGATTCGATCGGTGAAAAATCAATTATTTTGTGGCGATATGGATACTCTGGGTCAGGGTTGACCCACGTAAATAATCACGTAAATAATTCTTGACTCTGAGCGATTCTTCATATTTGAATTATGAATTTTATTAATTTTGTAAATTTTAGCAATTTGTTGTCAGAGTTATAGTTGTAATTCTCTAAGTATGGAAGAAGTATTAACGGTAAATAAATCGTAGAAGTTCCCGGAGCAGTTTCCAGAGAGTTCGCGCCAGCAGACTTTCTTTCTGCAGGAAGTAATCTCGGATGGAATCTACTGGCAATCCGAGTCCCAATGATCATAGTGATTCTATCGGGCAAAGGAAAAATCATGATCCCGCGTTCCACGCGGAATTCTAGTCTATCCACTCGATATTCAGGTCCCCTAAGCGACGTCCGATCTCCGAGAGTCTTTGCTTCCGGAGTCTTACCTTATCGGCAGCGAGAATGACGCGAAAGGATAAATTTCATGAACGACGGAAACCCGACGATCACAGTGCTCGAATACATTCGACCAGATCCGGATCGCGTCTTCTGACCCGGCGCCACCACTTTATGAAGCAAACGTCACGTACAGATGGAATTATTCATGAGACGAGGAGCTTGTTGTGCTTCCGTCGTTATCTGCATAGGGCGCCTCAAAATGGCCGACCCACCCAGGACGGTTTTGCAACCCGTTTTCCAATGTCTTCACAAAATGTTTTTGCAAGATGTCTTCGCTAAATGTTTTTGCAAAATATCTTCGCTAAATGTCTTTAGAAAATGTCTTCGATAAATGTCTTTAGAAAATGTCTTCGCAAAATGTCTTTGCAAAATGTCTTCGCTAAATGTCTTTAGAAGATGTCTTCGCAAAATGTCTTTAGACAATGTCTTCGCAAAATGTCTTTAGAAAATGTCTTCGCAAAATGTCTTTGCTAATTCGTTGTCCAATGTATTTAAAAATTGTCTTTGCAGATTCGTTGTCCAATGTATTTAAAAATTGTCTTTGCAGACTCGTTCTCCAATGTATTTAAAAATTGTCTTTGCAGACTCATTGTCCAATGCATTTAGAAAATGTCTTTAGAAAATGTCTTCGCAAAATGTCTTTGTTAAATCGTTGTCCAATGTATTTAGAAAATGTCTTTGCAGACTCGTTGTCCAATGTATTTAAAAATTGTCTTTGCAAACTCATTGTCCAATGCATTTAGAAAATGTCTTCACAACATGTTTACACAAAATGTCTTCACAACGTGTCTACGCAAAATGTCTTCACGACATGTCTACACAAAATGTCGTTGTAAAATGTCTGCAAAACTGTTTTCTGCAGACTTTAGTGGGGATGGCTGGTCCAGTAGTTTTTGGGGGAGCGGTACAATCTTGAAGGAATTCCGGCAGTGGAAAGTGCGTTCCAGTAGTCAGACGCGGCACTTCGGCGTTACTGGCGCCGCTCGAAGCCACGTGGACCCACGGGAGATTTGTCAGCGATTCTACAACACTGCCTCGCCATCATTAATTTAAGGTCTTGGTTAGATGGCTGACAAAGCACGCGACAGAGACAAACGAGTGCGAAACAGTTTTTTTATTGTCGTCAAAATTGCTTCGTTCACGTCCTTTGTTGCGGTCACCTCGCCGATAACAACTTCTGCCAGTGCCCGGAGTGTCGCACATTCTCAGTTCACCTGCGTGTTTATTATAGTACTGTTTACACGATTTAAGTCGAGAGAGAGAGAGAGAGAGAGAGCTAAAAAGTTATACTAAATGCCTCTTGATGCAAAGGGAAAAATATAGACAGACTTTAGAGAATTTGAACTACTTGAAAAGCTATTATTATACTAGGGACTGAACAGAGTAATTGTTCTAGAAAGAATTTAGAAGAATATTATTAAATTCGTTGGTACACAAGTTGCAGAATATTCGACTGCAGAGGAAATGCAACATTTTTAAGCCTAAACTGCGTCGTGACTATGTGCAGCCGATGCCTAACAGCGTTCGGATGAGGAAAATCTTAATTAGAACTTAATCCGTCTCGAATCCAAAACTTCGCTCGCCTGCCTGGTTCTCGGTTAACAGAAGCAATTACAACTTGTTCAATATATCCGACGTAAGTCTTGTTTGCTTATCTGGCACGACCGTGCGCGGCTGAACGAGTCAATAATTCAATACCGTGCCTTTCATTTAATTGCTGGGGAAGAGAAACTTTGGGAAACGAGACGCTGACAGCTCGAATCTCTCTGCCTAGCTGCATGCCTACTCCTAGCGCTGCTGTAGATCTGCAATTTAAATAGTAAAATAGAAATGTAGAACTGCAAAGCCACTAGGATGGATTAAAAATAGTTTTGCACACCTTGCGGTGGCTCGGGGGTTGAAAATTTCACAGTAGAATCGAAACAGTGAATTATAAAGCTACTAGAAGGAACTAAAAATATTGTCGCACTCCTTGTTGAGTGTACAAACTAAGTAATTAAAACAACATGAATCGCGAAGCCACCAGAAGGAACTAAAATTATGTTCCACTCCTTGCAGTGCCTCAGGGATGGAAATTTCACAGTAGAATAGGAACAATGAATTGTGAAACCACCAAGGGGAATTAAAAATGTTGCATTCATGGCTGTGTGCAGCCCACAGGTACTCTACCCTTAAAAACAATCTGCTTCGCTTTCTCGAAATTAATTCCACAGTGGAATTAATGAGACTCCAATATGGCGGACGGGGAATTTTATAATCTGAAACGAATCTCGAGTGGCGTTTCGCCAGAAATTAATTTAGTTGAAGAAACATTGTAGTTCTTGAGGTAAGAATCGCTTCTAATTTAATTTCTGTGCACCTCGATTGATGTTGCCCATCTTTAGTCTGCACAAGGAGCCACTGACGATGTACCCGACAATGTACCCGCGATGATTTCGCTCGAGTGACGCGACGATGAAGACACGATCGACGTCAGAATACCCGACGAACCGATTAACCCAATTAGCGAGCGAATGCGCTCCTCTAGAGCGATAATGGGTCACGCGAAAGGACTGAATCAATGATTTCTGAGCGAAGTGTTAATTAAAATGACGTGCTGCATCGTTCTCGAGTCAAGGACAAATTAGCGACTCGAAAAACCAAGCGGATACCATCTCGCACCGATCGAATTTTATTTGCCTCTTAATTTCGGCCCATCCACGGAATTACGTTCGCTGCTTAAACAGAGTCCTACTCTGCATTCACCAGGCGTATCAACGCATAATTCCGCTGAGGGCTTCGTGCATTTTGCCCAAAATTAGCACGAACCAGCCAAGTGCCAGGAAACGTGTAAATCGTGTATTCCGAAGGTTCCAGATGAAGTTGTTTCTCGACTTCTACAAGCGTTGTTTATCGACCGGTGTATGCAAATTTAATTGACACGGAAATCGAGCATTCGATAGCAAATTGCAGTTTACCTTTTTCGTTAGCAAACAATAAACAGATGATATTGTTTTATTGAAAATAACGAAAAGTAATCGAACACTAAATTCAGAAAAATTGACAATATTTAAAGTGCAACCATTTCGTAAAAACAAACGATACAACCATGAGCCTGGACTCATTGTAAAGCTAAAACATTCTATTTTCACGTTCTGTTATCAATTTTCCTTCAAAGTACTTTCACAAAACGTGTCAGACGAGGTACCGACGTCTCATTTTTCTTCAATAGTGCAATAACTTCAAGTTTTTGTGGAATCGCCAAAAAATTTTTTTTCCGTACGAATTTTCCACACATATGAAGATCAAAGTCTTGTCTTTTCAACGAGGCCTCAAAAATTGTTCCACGATTTTTTTTCACCGTTTTATGGAACAATAACGAGGGCCATGTTCGGTGCTCTCGAGTTACCGAAAAGTTAGAACTATATCTTCCCTTCAAAGTTTTATAAAATGAACGAAAAAAATCGCAGATCAATTTTTTTAATGCCTAATTGAAGTTGCCGAAAAAAATTTTCCAAAGTTTTCAGAGCATATTATAACACGAGTGTGATTTAGACCGCCCCGATTCTCGGACGTTTGTTGAACAAATTTGAGAAAATATTTGGCAATTCGGTATCGCGAATATTCCAGCGAATCGTTCCGCATTATTTTACAGCGTGTTCGACCGATAGCACCGCGACATTTTTATTTTCATAAAACGATACTGTGTTTGAATCGCTGTCGAAGTTCGACGACGAGTGGCGCCAGTTTTGTAGAACACGAGGTCGTTCGATGCTCCCGGCGAGTTATGGACAGTTCCCGCGAGCTTTCGCCGACTTTGTATCTCTTTCTGCGTCGTCGGTGTTCTTTATCGTGTTCTTAAAAACCAATTTCGTCGAGGAGGATGCGAGGAATCGAGCGGTATTTTGTTTAAATCGGTTCGCAAGCTGGCAACACGATTATTCGATCGGATCGAGAGATAAAAACTGTCGCATACAGAGCAATCGTCGAATTGCAGGCACAGATAAAAGAGAGAGGGATTCTGCGTGAGAAACAGAGTCGAAAATATGAGATGAAACTTTTTTATACGAGGCTCCGTTTCTGGGAGAACCGAGCCTGGAAATTCGGGGCGTCTGACCATCGCTAAATTATTCTACTTGCAGATGATGATATTCTGGATCTTGACAGATTATTTCAAAAAGAAAGCCTCGTGTAGAAAATTTGCTCTACACTTTCGACTCAGAAATATATTCGACTTTCTTGCAAAATTAAAAATTCATTGTTGGAGAAATTAGATAATGTTTAACTTTTGAGAAAAGTCAAAGTGAAACGAAAGTGTTATGTATGAAAAGGTAGCATATTTAGCTCTGCTGAGCTTTGTAAATTTTTTATAATGGAAAATCCGCTCGACTGTCTTGAAAAGTTGAGGTTTTACTATTGTGAAAATTAAATATTCCGGAATGGGGTTAAAGAACCCCATGAAATCTCTGAACTCTGTACGAACCGGCCCAGCCACGCGAGTATTCAAATAAAAAGATATATCGCCACGTTGTTCCCCGTATATTCAACTGCCTCGGATAGCAAACATTCTTGGGTTCATACAGGATATTTCAAATCGACCTCTGGCCGTTTTTTCGACGCAAATATACCACTGTGCAACGTACAAAGTGTATAAAGCATAAAATGCGGCGCATTTCTAGCTTTTGTTGGGGGAAATCCGAATGAAATTTCCAGAAGGTGCTGAATAGGATAAACAAATGTAGAATGCGTTCGTTCAATGAGTCCACAATAAAATGTATGAGATTTTTTCAAAATCCATATAAAGCAATAATAGTCGTTGGAATTTCACACTCTGCCATACACATTTCCCAGCAAACTAATCTCCACAAGCTTTACAATCGACATTATTTCTTAACAAATTATTAATTATTAATTCGATATTAACACTAAGCCTATCAGAGAGGATCAAATGATCCTTTTCAGAATATTTATTTTGCAATTATCGAAGTTGCAAAATTATCTTTGCAAAAATCGAATGAATGGATTTCTTTACTCAATCATACACGGTAGTAAAAATTGCACAAAATCTAAATAAATGAAATCTTGTCATTTTTATAGGACTACATATACTAGTCAATTTTAATGCTCGGTAGGTTTAGTGTTAATGGAAAAATACATGTGCACGATAATTGTTACAACGTTATATCTCCCCTTTTGACTAAAGGACAACCGCGATGCTTCCTCGTGGTATCCATTCAGTCCGAGCACAATGAAAAATACCGGATTTCCTGAGTCCTTAGAGAGCAACATCCTTAATTCAATGGCGGCCCTATCAATTCGGGGAATCCCGAGGATGATGAGTACAAAGGGCTGAGAGAGTTTCGCGAAAAAATGCGGCTGAAGTAATGGTTCTCGCAGGACGCAATGAAATAAGAGAGCTCGGTCCGCGAGCCCCCGGCCAGCAGATAAAAGGAAGGAAGACGGACAGGGAAAAGATAGTCTCCGACGAGCGGACGAAGCGATGACGAACTGCTGGTTTATCCGGCATCCCCGTAACGAGCGGAGGGCACCCTCCCAACGAATCGTTCGCCTCTAGATGGGTATCCCTTCGAACCAGAGATTACGTTCCCCCGAAACGAAGTCTACCTTCGCGAGGGAACTTCCGAACAGTTTAATGGGATTCTTCTCTGCCGATAGATCTGGTAATTGATCTTCTGAGTCTCTCGACGCCTCGATCCCACGAGATTGAATTCCCAGAATTCTCCTGGGTTTCTTTACGGGTTTTCCAGTTGTTCTATTTTTTTTTATTAAGCTTTTGTGTTCGCCGGTTCGAACCGGCGTTGCGAGAACCACCGTTTCCGGAGAATAGAGATGTTCGATCAAGTTCCCGGCGGCGTTGGTTTCACGACGTCGATTTTCCACCCCCCTCTCGATGGGAGCCTGCCAGCTTTCTCTGTGTACCCCCTCTTCACCCCTCTGCTACCGATAACGTAAACCGAGTTACCTTATCGCGCAGCCGAACGGCAACCGAATAGCATTCAGCCCGGCCGCGCAGCGAGCTTTCGTTCGCACGTTACACCGATGAATTTTTACCGAGCTCGATTGCGCCTCTTCCGATCCCCACGGAAAATCATCGTTCAGAGCCATTTGTATCGTGTACTGGCCGTAGACACTGCTCCTTGGGCTTCCGAACACCCCGGCGAACACGAAAACACGATAAACCGAACGCCAAACGGAGACGATACTAATTCGATCGTAATGCGCTTCTGGAACACTTCGTCCTCTTGCGAAACATCCTGAAACGGATCTAGGACATTTTTCTGAATCGAACGATACCACACAGCGTACCCTTTAGAGCCCTTTCGCTCGTTTGATGGGCATTTAAGGGGTGGTTTAACGAACTCAATAATTATTTTTGTGGAACTTGCCCTAAGTCATCAGGGACATTTTTCTGGTTAAAACGATACCCCACAAGGTACCCTTTAGAGCTCATTTGCTTGTACAATGCGTGTTAAAGTGTAGTCTCTGTTATCCGAACTGCTATCTCAATAATTATTTTTGTGAAACTTGCTCTAAGTTATCAGGGACATTTTTCTGATTAAAATGACACCCCACAAGGTATCCTTCAGAGTCCATTTGTTCGTTGAATGCCCATTTAAGTGCAGCCTCTGTTATCCAAACTGCTATTTAAGGCTTATATTTTAAAAATATCTGCCCTTCAATGCTACCATAAATTTCTTGCACAAATTAGCAAGAATTAAACTAAGTACTCCACCTAGGCTGCTGTTTATCCCAAAAGGCTGATCATTGACTGATTCCCATGATTAAGGCCCCATTATTGATTGGGCCAGCATACGTGCTTCGAAGCAGGCCGTGTTTGTACTCGTTGGACTCGGAAAATTTCGAGGAAAGCATTGCTGGAGGCTAGAATGAAAATGGGACTTCCTAGTCCTGAAGTGTCGGTGACCACTTGAGCATCGAGAGTTTGTCTGGTCAACGTTTGTCAAGGAACAAACGGTGCTCAACTAGCAGCCTGTGTGCACAAGTTCGACAGGGTTCTGTTGCTCGAAGGAGAGGAGGTAGAATCGATGTCCCTGGCTGGAGGAATAGGATACGCGTGCTCGGTTAATGAACCAAGGCGCAGATCACACACCTAGACGGTGTAACAACGCCAGGTCGATAATTGGGTTGACGTGGACGTGCTTCTCAGGAGACACCGTTGTCGAAGGAGCCAGAAACCGCCGGGCAATTATCATGGAAGTGATCGTGGCAACACCAACAGATATATCCCGTCCAAAATGGCAGCCACTTAACGCTTCAGGCACGAGGATTCCCCGAGTGCTATAGTTCTCACCTCGTGCGTGACTATGGCTGGGCCACGTGAGAGGAACGAGGGGCTTAAGATGACCCAGTTCCTGAGGAACGATGTTGCTTCGAGATCTTGCGATGGTCTTGCTCGGGAATCGTCCTGGCGAAAAGTTCTCGTATCGCGTAGGTGTCTCTGCTAGCCTTAAAATTTAGGCTAACAGTCATAGTGACCTAAAATATGCTATAGACGAAGTCTGGAAGATGGTGGACACTTCCCATGAGACGAGGATCGCAGTGGTGGTTTCATTTTCGAGAACAGTTCGTTCGAAATTCAATCTGCCTTATGGACACTTAGGAAATCGATGACAAGACTAGCACAACTCACAGGAGACTATTTTGCTCTGTTACCAGTTGAGACGAGCACTGCCACAGGCGTTGCTATAGTGTTCTGCGGGGTCAGTGACTAATTCTGTAAGAGATAGTGTTAGTATTCCTCTTGAACCGAGTCTTGCCAGACAACGGACGAAGTGTGTCCCTCGGTTAACCCGAGGCTATGTGGTTTCATAACCGGGCTCCGTGTACGGAACAAACACAAGTATTGTGGCCTTATCCGCTACAGCCGCTGGCGGTTCGTAGGACACTTCGATTGGTTTGGCCCCTGGATTATGCCTGAGTGTGTCACCTCGAGGTGGACGCAGCCTATCACCAGGGGTCTCATATGCATTCATCCTGCAACCAGAGGCCCCAGTAGTACGCAGCCCACTCGACATTGTGGGATAGTGTCTTCAAAGTGAATCTTAATGCATGTATACTCATGGTACTGGTACATGGTACTCCCATGGTACTCCCATAGTCCCCAGAATCTCAAAACCCACTCCACACTAAGTAGATCTAAAAAGCCCCCAGCATAAATAAATCATTAATTCCAAATCCCCCAAAACTTCAGGGTACCCAAGTTCCTGATGCCCCTTCCCAGGGACTGATGGTGTCTCCAACGTGAAACTTAATGAGTATACCTCCCATGGTACTCCCATAGTCTCCAGTACCCCAAAACCCAGTCCACAAGAA
>CM052095.1:11952177-11986092 GCA_028453745.1 Agapostemon virescens | reverse complement strand
GTTGACCTAAAAAGCCCCAGCACAAATAGTCCATTAATTCCAAATCCTCCAAGATTTCCAAGGTACCCAAGTTCCTGGTGCCCCTTCCCAGAGACTGATGGTGTCTCCAACGTGAAACTTAATGAGTACACCTCCCATGGTACTCCCATAGCCCCCAGTATCCCAAAACCCACTCCACACTAAGTTGATCTAAAAAGCCCCCAGCATAAATAAATCATTAATTCCAAATCCCCCAAAACTTCAGGGTACCCAAGTTCCTGATGCCCCTTCCCAGGGACTGATGGTGTCTCCAACGTGAAACTTAATGAGTACACCTCCCATGGTACTCCCATAGCCCCCAGTATCCCAAAACCCACTCCACACTAAGTTGATCTAAAAAGCCCCCAGCACAAATAGTCCATTAATTCCAAATCCCCAAGATTTCAAGCTACCCAAGTTCCTAGTGCCCCTCCGCAGGGACTGATAGTGTCTCCAACACAAATCAAAATGCATACACCTCCCATAATACTCCCATAGTCCCCACTACCCCAAAACCCAGTCCACAAGAAGCTGAACTAAAAATCCCCCAGTCCAAATAGTCCAAGGACGAAAAGTATCCCAACACAGCAAAGTATCCAAGTGTCCAGTACCCTGTTCAAATTACGGATAGCAGCCTGCACAAGCTGCTAATTGTTTTCTTACTAGGACTAACAAAGAAGAGTCTCTGCTTATAAGTGGTCTGTCAATTTGAACCGGTAGCTGACCGTCGAAGAATCGGGTATAGCCGGGTCGTGATCCGCAAGCAGAGCCGCGATAAAAATGCCACGTCGTCGGTATCAGTCATGATCCCGGGATGAATAATGCATGCACCGGCAGGAGAGACCGTCAGACTGGTGCACGGCAGAGGAACAGGAAGAAGAAGCGGAGACGATGTCGTAGCCGGTGGGTTCGAAGCCGAAAGTTGTCGGTCGATTTCACGAACGCTCCTCCCATGGGAGCGTCGTCGTGCGCTGCTGGTCTGGACTAAGTCTGGGTTAGGCGGTGCATAAAATGCAGAGCGCGAGACAACTGACGCGTCCTCCAGCCGTATCAGTTATTTAAGAACCGTTTGCTATCCGACGACGAACTTCGCTAAGACCGCTGCAGACGCCTCGAGACGGAGACGAGCCTTCTCCGAACTATGCTCCTGGATTCTGGAGTCGCTCCGCGGACGTTGAATACACAGAGAAGAAGTTGTCTTTGTAACACTTTCCACAGGCTTTGCCTCGCTTCTTTCTCTTCGGGGCCGCATCTTTATGGATAACTTGGACGGCTCCGGGATTGTTACCGGGTCGGCTTGGATTTGCTCGTTGCTCAGCGGGAGCTTTGTCGTATCCGGGAAATTGGTCTGGACAAAGTCGTGATCGTAACTGACGAGGATCTTCGCTTCGGATTATTTGTTATCCATATTTCAAAATCGCATAGTGTCTTCTGATGGTGTATCTTCTTAAGTTGTATTGTAGAACGCGGAGAGACGATTCCAACGAGTACCATGAACGTATAATTACGATTGTCCTATCTTGAAATTCGCTTGCTAGGGTTTTGGATTACTATAAACGCGAATATCTCGGGATTGAGTGATTATAATGGTATGGTATGCTGTATGAGCTTAGGAAATAATGTTTTCCAGTATTTGCAGTGTTGTTATTCTCCATGGTTAGTTCTACGTCTTGTCAGCTATATTTTAATGAAAATCTGGCTTTTTATCAATCAATTTTAATTTGAATTTTAATTTGTGTCTTTGATTCCCACAAAAATGTTCTTCGCGGGTGTCTCGTCGCATAGGACTGTTGCTTTGAAGCTGTTCGCAAAGGTATCGCGGTAAATACTGCGAGCCAATCCGGGAGTATCGATTCCCAGGAATTTTCTATACATAAATATTAGCCTGATCAACGTGGTGCGACGTTTCCGATTCCGCAATTTTCTGCAATGCGTGCAATCTGTATCGTTCGTACCTCTTTAATAGCAACCGACTCGTTATTCGCGAGTTTTACAAACTGATCATCCCCGCACGCGAATTTCTATAGTATCGCAATTAATTTCGGCGGAGGATCGGCCAGGCAGCGCACACTCATCAGCCGAAACGCTGGAGAAGTTTCCATCCCATTCTGCGAAAAGTATACCTCATGAATTCTGCATGGGACCCGCCCATGTTCATCGGAATTCAAATAATCATTCAAAACTCCCGAAGTTTCCGTGAAGTTCCAGCCACGAATGAACTCGTCATCCTGCATTTTTATTACAGGAGAAAGTTCCGTCGAACTGTCCTCCTATCCTTTCTCCCAGGACGACTCCATGGAATTGATTTATGGAACGTAATCAAGCGTTCTCTAACACAGACATAATATTCTTTAAGGCTAATTCAAAATTAGAACGCAATTTATTTTGTCCTATGCATGTTAGAGAACCTACCTGCCAATTAACTTTGATAACTAATTTAAATATTCTTCTGAAAATGTCGGAGAACCTCAAAAAAGATTCCTGAGATAATTTCAAGCAACTGTTCCCTTTACAAAAATATTCCACGTGCCTTCGTTTCCGAATTATCAACGAAAAACGTGGACCAATCAGCGCGGCGTGGGGTGACTCACGCACACGTGACGCGCGGTCCCAAAAAAGATGGCGGCTGGGTCAGGAGAGCTTAGCAGCTCTAACCAATAAGTCTCCCTCGTTTTTCGAGAATAACTCGAAAACCGTGCGTCGGATCTCGAATCTGCAAAGGAAAATGTTGCTCAGAATCGTCTTGGGAATAACGCCCATGCGGTCGCGCCCCGATTGGTCCGCGTGAAACGTTTTCACGAAGGAAAAGACTTCTTAGAACAGCAAATGGGAATAAAGGCGACGGATAATCGGAACTGTATCGCAGCTGTTTTCCCCGCGTCCGAATAAAAGATTTTCCTGGCGATTCGCGGATTTATCTGCCAGGCTTTGACACGTTGAATATCTGGGATGCCGGGGAAATTTCACGTCCGATGATCCTTAAGCGAGATTCTCCGGCGGTTGCTTTGGGAGCTCGTGCGCGGAATGAATACGTCGCTCCGTGAACACGTAATTCCATCTGCGCCGGTTACGCCGTACATGTTCATCGCGGCTCATTTCGTATCCCCAAGGCCAGGCTCATCTGTAAACGGACCGGATACGTGGGCAGAATGAAAAATAGCGCGTGCGGCACCCAGTACGCTTTTCTCTACGGATGACAGTGTACATTCATGAACGCGTTATGAATCTTACGCTGTCGCTTTCGTGGGGATTTGCCGGTATGCTTTTGAAAAATTGATCGATCGCGGAGACTCCTCGTCAGTGCTCTATGCACTCGTACTTTCGCAATTATCGTGTTTGTTACTGCTCGAAATTTTGATGGACTTTCGTGAAAATTAATCGATAGAAATTTATGGAAATTATTTGACAGAAATCTTGCTGTTTGCGAAAATAAGGGAGGGGGTCGTAAGCCACAAATGCAGCTTCAAAAAATTTGTAAAGGATTACAATATTAATCGATAGAAATTTATGGAAATTATTTAATAGAAATTTATAAAAGTTAACCGATAGAAATTGATGGAAATTATTGAATGAAAGTTTCACAATTTATGAGAAACTTTACGCAGTCGTTGTAGAAAGAATTTAAGTATTCCACTGTTTTGTTCCAGTGAGAATTCTGTGCGAATTAAAAATTTCTAAAGCAGCGTAGTTCGCAAGGAGTCTTGGCGGAGTCCTTAGACTCGAAGAGCGTTTTAATCGAAACCCTAAATGTTTTAATGAAATCCTCGGCGCCAGGGAATTCCGCTTTGAAGAATATCGTACAGTGTTCTGTGAGAGGAGTCTCTAAAAATGCTATAAAATAAAAATTTACGGTAGAGCATAATCAGCGAGCGGTGTCGTGTATCCTGGGAAGTTCCGCAGGATCCTGGAAAGTTATGAACTACACGTAACTTTCTATTGGAACTGATCCCACCGTTTTGCCCGAGGTTAGATCCACTAGTGGACATCACGGTGAACATCGTTGGCAGCCAGTGTACACATCCGCCAGCTTACGGTTCCCATTTATCAATCCTCGTCTCGACTTTCATCCTTCTTTCCCGTTAACGCGATTCTTCCCGAGGCGAACGATCCCCGGTATCATAGCCCCCGGTTCATGGACGTAAGAGCTTTTTACGTCACGGTAAATTATACCGCAAGGCCGGCAAAGGTCCGGCACACACAGAAAGACGAAAGATAAAATGGAGCCGGGGGCTCCATCGCAAGTTAACGAAGAAGAAGAACCCGGGGAGACCTTCGTTTCTTTACGGGCAACACGCCAACCGAGCTTAAATCGCGGCGCGAGACACGCTCAGAGGAACGAACCTTTGCTGCGGCGTCGTAAACATCCGGAAATGGAAAAGCTCTGCGCGAAACCGCGCTCGAATTCGGCGGAGAACCTTCGGGTTTCCTCTGAAGAGAGCACACCATCCTAGACTAACTTTCATTTTTTCGCTTGGCTCTTCAATCGGTGGCAGACTATCAGCTTTCTTAGTTCGTTTCGCAGTTACCGAAGCTCCAGACGCGCTCCTCGTTCAGCAGCAGCGGTAACTAACTTTCCACGTTTTATTTCGCCGACACTGGAATTGCACCGTTCGTAGAAATTTTACTGGTCCATCAGCAGGGGCCATATTGGCAATTCTGGCCACTTTAATTTTGCAGTCGTTGAAACTGGACTCGCAGGGCACCACCGTTTTAATTTAAGTGTGTGGGTTACAGTTTACACACTAGGTACACAATTATACTTTATTATAGAAGTGTTGAGATCATAGAAATCTTGCGGGTCCATCAGCAGTGGCTATATTGGCAATTCTGGCCACTTTAATCTCACAGTCGTTGAAACTACTAGAACTTGCAAGGCACCACTGTTTAATTTAAGCTTGTGGGTTACAATTTACACTAGGTACACAATTATACTTTATTAAAGAAGTGTTGAGATCATAGAAATCTTGGTGGTCCATCAGCAGTGGCCATATTGGCAATTCTGGCCACTTTAATTTCACAGTCGTTGAAACTGCTAGGACGTTGAAATTGTACAGAGCCTCGTTGGGAACTATTGTTCAATTCCAGTAGTTATGCAATTACACTTTATCTTTATTTGTTGAGGTTATGCATTTGTAAAAATACAGTTAACCTCTGTTCGACCTTCGAGCGTTCTCTCGCGAAAAATAGCCAATAACCAACGAGAATATTCATGGGTATTTTGAGGTTCGAGGGAAGGGGTTGAACGATGTTTTTACACCGAGTGCAATTAGATCGACGTCTTCGAATCGGTTGTCAATGCGTCGAGCAGTTCGCAACGCTCGCAGATGGGGTATTGATTGCGTTTCACGGACATTGGCAAGTCGACGGGGCTCGACAGGACTGAAATTGACAAGTTCGCGCCCTAACCTAACAGCCCCACCGCAATGGTTAAGTTTGTCGAAGGCGAATCCAGTCTAATTTGTCAAAGGCAGAGTTACACAGCTTTCGAACTCGCTGAACAGTACGCCGGTCTGTTGGTCGGTCCACTGCAATTCATCATGGTGCCCCATTGCGGGCTTTCTTCGCCCGATACGGAACCAATAGCATCCTGTAACACTAATCAGCGCAATTTGCGATGCTTCGCGAATAATGCCACGGAAGACCACCATGGCTTCTTAGCACACGTCTATTCAGAATCTGTCCTGTTCCTTGGATCAAAGCAGTTCTCCAAGACAAACTTTGGCCAGATTCAATTTGCAAGCTTGACTTTGCAACAGTTACATCAACTACTATGTCCCAATTTTGCAATATCTATTCGTAAAAATTATTTACTTCGCCAGGGAAACGTTGGAGCATAAGGTATTGCACTTGTCTAGTTGGGAAGTTATTGAAAAATTTATTGCACTGGAAATATCCAGATTGTTCAGGATCGTGACTGCAAAATGAATTTTTCTCATTTATGGCAAGGATTTAAAAGTGCTGATAATATTGCGGTCGACTTGGTAAACTTTTTAGGAAAGAAAATTAATTTTGCAACGGCGATTTGCAAAAAATATTCAGATTATTAAGGATCGTGGTTGCACAATGAATTTCCCGTATTTGTGGAAGGGTTTTAAAAATGCTGTTAATATTGTGGTGGATTTGTTAAACTTTTTGCGAAAGAAAATAAATTTTGCAACATCGATTTGTAAAGAATGCCCAGATTATTGAGGATTATGGCGGTACTATGGATTTTGCGCACTTATTCAGGGATTTAAAATTGCTGTTAATATTGTGGTCGATTTGTTGAACTCTCTGTGGAAGAAAATAAATTTTGCAACATCGATTTTTAAAGAATATCCAGGTTATTGAGAATTATGGCTGTACTATGGGTTTTAACGCATTTATGGAAGGAAATTAAAAATCCTGTTAATATTGTGGTCGACCTGTTAAACTTACTGTGAGAGAAAATAAGTTTAATAAGTTTAATAAATAAATTTTATAGCCTCGATAGAAATTTCTGTTTGATAAGTGTTTGCCATGGATAAAATCCACGGTGTGTTAATGGGGGTTGATCAGAGTTTCATATTTCGAAGAAAGTAGAATGGGACGACCTATGGCAGGACAAGTAGAATCGGCATTACCTACGGTCTGCCAGTAAAATAGGCGATGGCTGGTGCGCGGACAAGTAGAATAGAGTTAGTGGCTTGTCGGACAAGTTGAATAGGGGCGACCCATGATCAGAATGTGCGATCGAGACGATTTAAGATCGGACTAGTAAAATAGAGTGTGCGAAAGAGACTGGTGGAACCAGCTTCACGTGTGACCAGACCAGATCGATGGAGATGATGCTAGGAAAAGGTATTTGTCACCTTAACTGTTGCTGAGGGACCAGGAATGTTCATATGATCTTAACAATCCCACAATAAATTATAATAGTGTAAATAATTCCAGGTGCACTTAAATTTAGTAATACTGCTCAGTGAAGATCCTGGCAATTTCTAAAATTGAGAATTAAAGTGCCCAACATTTTTTGACATTCAAATCGAGACAATTCGAAACGTTGCACTTATCGTGTACAGAACCAAGTGTAAATTCTGGGCTCCTGGAGTGGTTTCAACAACAGCGGGGATTATTCTGTGGCGATAATTCTGCAGCAATAATTCTGCAGTTGTTTAGAGAGGCTTGTGGCACTTATCGAGACATCGCTGTAATCCTTACGACCGGCTTTAACAGCGGTGTACAATTTTTACGAAATCAAGCCCACGGTGGAAAAAAGTCGGATCCCGCTGCTCGCTCGAAAGAATTAGTCAGAAGTTCGAACGCGCGGGTGTGGATTAATGCATGGCGGAATAATTCAATGGCATAAATCACGAAAAGTTTCTCGCGGAAACGTGAGACCGCTGTAGCCCGGTAATTCAGGCTATTCGTTAGTATCGGGAATCCGCTCTCTTTCTCTGTTCGATTAATAAAAACTAAGAGGGAACTGAAAGAGGCGGAAATTCGTTCGCGTTGTCCATTAAGCTCGACGGCCAGTCTGTAGATCATTGCGTCCGTAACTCGTTGCAATAACACGAGCTAATGCATTGGAAAAAATGCAACCAGCGGACGGAACGCACACACGCGAAGTTTCCGTTAATCTCGGAAAATCCGTAAAACCATGTAGATGATACTGAAAAGATCATTTAATAATTAATAAATTAAGGCGTGAAGAAAATCTTGGAGGCTGTTCCTCAGGTCATTTGAAGCAACTGTTCCCTTTGCGAAAATGTTCTACAAAGCTTCGTTTAGAAGTAGTTAAAGAGAAATACTGACCAATCAGCGCGCCGAGAGCTGACTCACGTGCACGTGACGCTTAGAAAAATGGCGGCTGAGAGAGCGTAGCACCTCGATCCTGTACGCTTCCCTTTTACGCGAATAACTCGAAAACGAAGCGTCGAATCGCGAATCTGCAAAGGAAAATGTTGCTCAGAATTGTCTCAAGAATTACGTCTCTGCAGTCGCGTTCCTATTGGCCCGTGCTTTTTATTGACAATCCAAAAATTATGTGGAAACAGTAATTTGAACAAGGTCGTGGATTCCTGGTCGTCAATCTAGTTTCAGATGGTTCGACGAAACGAATGTTGCACAGCGTGGAGGCTCGACCGGTCGAAATAGAAAGCAGAAAAAAAACGAGTGTTTTATAACGGAGGAATGGTCGGAGTTCGTTTGGAAATGCAGCGAGGGGGCGAAGCGTCGATGAAATATGCGCTCCTGACCGAGAGCGTGCGAGTGCGCGCGCTTGCACGTCCGCGCGGCCGAATTCGCGTTCAACCGAATTCTCAATTTCGCGAATAAATCTCGATCTCGCTGACCGGCTTTTCGCGTAACTGCTGCGAATGCCGATATTGCGATGGTTGGCAGTTTCCGCTCGGATGGAACCGCCCACCGCACCCACGGCCGCACCACCGGCATCGCCACCACCGAGAGCGTAGAGAACATCTTCGAGTCGATACTTAAGGCTAACGGGCGCATTTATCATACTGTGTTCGCTTACATCGAGACAGAGACGTACAGCTGTTCTGATTTCACGTGCGCCGGTTTCCGCGGATTTTCCGCTCGAAAATTTCTCGATACCGAAACCGATGGTGTCTCGTACAGCTTCCAGGATATCTATCTCTTGTTATTTCGTGACCTCCTTGACCTTGAAATTCAGAAAGCTTAGAAATGTCGAATGATTTTAAAACAGGAGATTGCTGAGGCGACTCCGAGCAACCTTTCCTTTTACAGCTTCGCGATCCGACGCTGGGTTTCCAAGTTATTAGCGGAAAACGGTGAAGGGGTGTAGCCGCCATCTTTCAAGACGCCTGCCGCCATTTTTCAAGAGACCGCGCGTCGATTGGTCCGCGTTTTTCTTTCATAACTCCTCAACGAAGCCTCGTAGAACATTTCCGCAAAGGAAAAAGTTGCTTGAAACGACCTCGGGAACCTCCTCCAAGATTTTCTCTGCTATTCGGAACCCTCTGTACACGGTAGAATTCATTTCGTTCGTTTGCCAAATATTCGAACGACTTTCGCAAGCACTTTCAAGGTTCTCCACACTTTTCGGACGTGTACTTCGGTACTCGTGCCCGTACTAAGTTACGAAGTTGATAAATATTTATTTACTTTGCGGAATAACAAGTAGTGAACTATTTTCACTGCAGGTGGCTGTTAACAATTCCCAAAAAACGACAAACGATGTTATTTTACGATGTTCCTGGACCAACGTGGTCCGATTATTCAGAAATATCGACAAATTTTTCGAAGCTGTCTATTGTAAACAGTGGTACGGCACAGAACTCAGTTTCCGGCTCGCACCGTTCGCTCCGGGTGCTCTAAACACTCGCTCACAAATATCCGGCGCATATAATATATAATGCTCCCAGGGGTGTTCCGCTTTCGTCTTTCTCCTCAATTGTCAGCGCGAACAAAGCGGCCTCTGCGGACTCGCCTTTAACCCTCTAAACGCCACGAGTCAAACAAAAATGCACGCGAAAAAGCGGCCTCCGGTTCGCAAAATGGTGGATTCGCTTGAGGGAATAAGATCGAATCGAAAGGGAGGGAGAGAAAGAGAGAGAGCAATACTCTACGGTTCTTTGAAATTCATACCCCTAACCTTGCCGGCGCTTTTTGCTGGCGTCGAAGTGTCAGCGACGCTGGGAAACTCGAATTTCCGTTTCTTCGCTTTTCACGCCGCGGAGAGGTATCGTGACTCTTGTACGCCATTTATTGGCAGTGGAGAGACGCTCTGTTGGCGCATAATATCCGAGCAAACGGTACTCTGAACAGCACAGCATTATCGCGCTGTTTCAAAAAGAATTTTATCGAGTTACGGCTCTATTTGTTGCGAAACATCGCCGAGTCCTGAAATATTTAATATAATCGTCAAGGATCCTGTAAAGCAGGTCTTTTCGTTTCCCTGAGAAACGTCACTGATTCCTAATCGTGGAGAAAAATTAGGCGCGTCTACAGATGTCCGGGACTGATTCAAAAACCGATGGGAGACATTTTGGAACGCGCGAGCGGCTGAGAAATTAAATGGCGCTTGCCCAATTGACGGGGGATCGATTTTCCGGTGGCAGGCCTAATTTCGAACAATAGCTGCCTATTCCTGCATTGCCATGATCTGTCCCGTGGACGCCTTAAGCTCCGAGTGCTCGAGTTTCGGGCGCATCGGCGGAAGTAATTCAGTTGCGAGTTTGAGTTATCGGCGATCGCGAGCCGATGCTCGAGGGAAATAGGAGCCAGACCGATAATTTCGCAGAGTATAAATGCAGGTGGACTGATACAATTATGCCGATTCATCAGCCGCGGTTTATTGTCTGACGGATTAATAAATAATTACATTATGACATCGGTCGCGTTATTCGCGACTGACGCGAAACGATCGCGCGAACGCCGTAATCGAATTTTCTGCTACTCGATTATGCGACCATAATCGTCCTGGGCTCCTCCGAAACGATTCCCAGCAGTCGCTGCGGATTTTACGCGATTGTCGCCGAAAATTAGGCGGCACGATTCGAAACGGTGGAGCGATTGTCTAATAAAACCGAGGAGACTTTTATTTATATATTCTTGAATAATATTCTTGAATAAATAATATGCACGCGTGATTGTTCTCGACAGAGACAGCTCCGCAATTCTGATAATTGTAGAGTAAGGGTTTAACGTTAAACAAATTTAGGAACGACAAATTATTGAGAGGGGAATGAAAGTTTATTTCCACTTGCAATTTACGCGAACCGCTTATTTGGAATTCGCATGTGTTGTTAATGAAATTTTAAACGCCGTTGATTCGTTTGACAATGATTCGCGATTGTTTGAAAGTCGAGGGAGTTGTTAGGGGAATTTTATATGCGGGTCGGGGACGAATTTTATTCGTACGTGTTTGGTTTACGAGCTGGAATTCGGAAAAACTCGGGAGGCAGCTCGGGAAGATTAATACGGCATTCTGAGGTGATTCTGCTAGAGATCGTGCTGTCCTAAGTGGCTGAAAAAGTTGAAAATGGGGGACGAGGGAGTTGAGAATGAACCGCGAAAAGAACGTCCCAGGACAGCGGAAGACCGCATACAGTTGAAAACCGTGGCAGAAAAAATTTTCGGAACTTGCGGAAAGTTTAACTCATTCTTTACAGTCCCTGGACATTTTGCTGTCTACCATTCACTTCGCCGCCGCAAAATTATTTAACCGAACTGTTCCCAAAATCCTGGACTTTATCCATTTGCAAACCAACGGATCAAATTTCAAATGCTGCACAAATTAATAAAATTCATTAGCGTGGACATCTTCGACTTCAACAAATATTTTCTCATGAATTATTTAAAATTATTCCTTTGACAGAAAAATATTTCTAAATACCTAGTACCTCTTTCTTAAATAAATTAATACAATTTAACTTCATGGATATTAATTTCATAATTTTAAAGTAGTTTTAAATTATTTCTTGAGCAGAAAATTACTTCCACATTTTTCTTGTCCAACAAGATAATAAATGTTATTTAATAACAACTTGAATTTTATTTAAATCGACAAACAGAATTTTAATTTTCCAACGGTTGCGATTTTTAGTGGAACTCTAAAATGTTGGGTTATTAAAAGTATGCAATGGAAAATCGTATTTGTTTCATGCAGACGTTCGGTGAAATATAGAGTGGAAAACTGTAAGAACAGAATGCAAGAGGTGTTATTGCAGGGTAATGCCCATAAAGCATCGTGATAGGGCATAATTAGCTTAAAATCCGATTACGCCGCAGCGATAACCATAACGAGCCAGAACCGCAATTATATGGCTCAATGTGAGATTATAATAACAAGTTTCGAGACTTCTTATCTCCGAACTCACCCTCTGCTCGGTGATAGTCCATCCTCGACGCCAGAGCTAGCTATGATCATGTTTAGTTAATCTGCAGATTCTAAATATTGTCCTAAAAATTATCTACTCGATTTTATACTCTGGAAAGAGCGTTTAAATTACTTTAAAGTACTTGCAAAATTTTCTGCATCAGCTGTGATCACGCAAAACTCTCAATTGCAATGTCTACAATTTTTAGAGCATTGTTTAATTAATAAAAATCAAAATAATAAAAATAACCAGTCTTTAATTGTCGTCCAAGTTTCTCGTTTCTATTCTGGATCGTAGTTTAATAATTGATTGATTAAATTCGTGATTTTTTAATAGCTTACAAAGTTTCGCACAAGTTAGCAAATATCTGCTGGCTGCGAGGAGATCTCGACGATATCACATCCTTGCTTCCGAAGGAAATCCGTCCTCTTGCTTCTTCTAGAATGCTGTGCAACTTCTTCGACTTTGCTAATTACGAGTTCGACTTATCCTGTCTCGTAATTCTACACTGTTCCACGTTTCTTTCTCGTTTCCATGAATCGCCGAGCTACTTTCCCGTTCTTATTTATCTCCGCGACGGATGCGCCCCGGAACTTTTTTCCTGCAAGATCATTTCCATCATTGCTGCTGCTTCCCATTTTACGTCTTCGCCTAAACTTTCTCTCCAGCCAGCAATCTTTCGCAGCTCGCAAAAATCTTAGCAATTAAATAAACGCCTCGAATAAAATTCAATCTACAACGTTCGCATGGAAAAAACATTCCACGTTGTTGTTCTATCGTTTAACCAAAATATCATCGATTATAACGTTTTAGCAGAAAATCTCAGGAAGTAGATATCTAGGTTAGGTCATCGTTGGTCCATGTCGCGAAGTAAACACTTGCCAAAGCGAGTTCCAGGCAAGGGAGAAGAACTGAACGCAGTCAGAAAGGAAATTTAAAGTTTCCACGGAGGATGAGAGCGTGGATGAGGAACGCGATGCAGGAGTTTTAATTTCCATCGCAGCTCGGATAGTTTCTGATGGATGAACCTGGCCATGGATCAAGCTCTTTGAGCGACCGCTTTGACTGCTACTTTTCCCGTCTCTGCTCTGCCCTTGTTTTATGAATTCCGCGGTCGAACAATGTTGCTCGAGTCGTCCCGGCAGCGAAACTCTCCGTCGAAACTCCGGCCGTTAGAATTTTCGTGAGACGACTACAGGGAGAATTTCAGTCGGCCAGGAAGGAAGGGAGGGATCGAGGGGAGGAACCAGGGAGCCGGTTGGAAAGTTATATCTTCGGGTGCGCGAGTCGCGAGGTGTTAAGAATAATGGCGCACTTTCGCAACCGTGGTTTTTCTTGGTTTAATACAGCGCCGACTCCCGATACTGTCGAAGCGAAAACTTGCCGCCGTTACCGAACACTGTAAAAGGAGCGAGGAGGGAAACTGCGCGAGTGTGCCGCCTCCAAAGTGGGTTATTTTCGACTTCGGCCCTTCTCGAGGGAAAACGGATTACACCGTGCTCGCGGAACCTCCTGCCGACGGCTCCGAGTATTCTGCTGCTCGTTTCGAACTGAAAACTGAATAGACAAATTCTTCTTCTGGCAAACGTTCGACGATGAGAAGATATAATCACTGAACTGTTCTCGCGAACGCGTCGAAAAGACGAAAAGAAAATGACGGCTCATTCCGGTTTCATATTTACGGACCTAGGGGAAATTTAAACGCCCGTCGATTAGGCGAGCGCAATTTAATTTCGCAGCCGCTGGCGCGTTTAGAAATCGCTCCAAGCGGTTCTCGAATCGTCCGAAGACACGCCTAATTTTTCTCGCGGCAACGGAGAACGCGATGAGTGTTTAAACATTTTAGCAATCGACGACGTTTTCCCAGGGAAACAAAAAGAGATTTTGCAACGCCTCGAGCTGCTTTGTGAAAACCTCGACGCGGAGTCACGTTTTCTTTTGTGACCGGCAAGCATTTTATCCTCTTTATCCAGCGAGTCGCATGAACTCTCATAATCCCTGTATTCTGCACCATCGAACAAAGCGACCAGAGTTTGTTGCTCTCTCGCAAATCTTCGCTAATGACGTGGTCAGGATCACAAGGCGAAAACCAGAGCCAGACACCGATTAAGACAGCAGCACGTTCGCTAGCATATTCTCAATTATCGTGTGCGGGAGATTTAAATTCAATGGCTCGTCTGCGATCATTTACGAGTCGCCACGCGACTTTCTATTCTCCGAGAGCGGAGAATGAATTTCTTTCGATCCTCATTGAGGATTCCTCGATTCTTCTCGCGCGTGCTGTACCGACGCGAAGTTACAGTCCGAGGAAAAATTAACCGAACGAAAGGATTTGAAATCTTTTGAAATCGCTTCGAGCAATCTGTGCACCTTTTCCGGGGTCCTTGAAGGATTAGTTCACTCTTGTAGATCCAGCTTTGTTCTACATACGCAGAAACTTTCATCAAATACAATTAATGCTACCACATAAATAATTTAAAAATACGAAAATTGTGAGAAGCTGCAATTCAAACATCTCAGAAAAATAAATCCACGTGTTATAATTTAATTCTTAAAATACTATTTACATTCACAGGCTATCTACTTCATGCATAGCCTATATACATAAACAGAACCCATACAATAATTTTTAATTACGCCTACAAATAAATAATCCCACAGCAATTTTTCAAAATATTTTCGAAGTCGCAGAAAAGGATATTTAAGTGTCCCAGTCGAGTTCTTAAAAATGTTATTAATATTCAAAGGCTACCCTCTTAATTTTTCGCACATACTCTGCACAAATAGATAAAGCCCACATTTTTATTTCTACCTGCAGACTTACACAATTCCCACAGTAACTTTTGCAAAACATTTCAGAAAAGAAAATTCCAGTGTTCCAGTGGAGTTGTTAAAAATGTTTCGAACGTTCAGAGGGTGTCCAGTTAATTTTGCGGCAGACTGTACACGGTTCAAAGGCGCGAGGGTCTGCGAATTTGAATAATACGAGGAATAAGGAGCTTTATTATCGCCGGAGACTTCTGTCTTCTTCTTCTACCTCATTTTTCTTATTTCCCCCGTTCCTCTCCGTTGCCGAGCTTCTACCTTTTCCTTCGGTATCTTTTTCGCGTCGGGCATTCTCTCGTCAGCGAGACGGATATTCCGGGAAGCTTGTTTAATGGAAAATTCAATGGAAATACTTATACATTTTGTATGCCGAGCAGCGGGCTAGAAATCGCGCGGCGAAACGCTATTCGATCGGAGATATTCTTCGCGGTTGAAAGAACTGAATTCTTCGGAGACTTCCGACTTCTTTGCGCGACTCGATGAATTTGCAATTGATTTTGCCTTCTCTCTTTCTCTCTCTTTCGTTCTGCGGCCCCTAAACGGAAGATTTTTAACCCAGATCCCTGCTAAGACGGTGGCTCGTAAAAAAGAAAGATCGGTTAATCGGAGTCTCGGAAAGTTTGTTCCGCGAGGGAAACAGGCGCAGTCGCTTCTCTGTTCCCCGATTAAGAGCGTCGATGACTCGAAGGATGCTCGATCGTAAATAGAATCTCGACGCACGAGGCAATCGGCTAGGAAAGTGTTTGCGAAAGAGCGCGGAATTGCGGCATTCTGTTTTCGCCGTTCTGTTTTCCGCGCTTACCGTTTTGTTCGAATGTGTTATAAAACTGAAATAATTTTTGGGTCGAGTGGCTTTATGCGAGTGCCTGCACGGATCGAATTTCAAGTGGCTCGGAAGAGCCTTTTTAAATATTTAACTGGTTCTCGTTTTGCATTTGTCGAACATTGTACAAAGCTGGAATAATTCTCGCGCCGAGTGGTACTATGAATTGAATTTTTAATAGTCTCGGAGTCTTTGTGCTGTTGATTGTTTAACCGAATTTTGTTTTGCGTTTGAGAGCGACGCGGAGCTGAAGGAATTGTTGCCGTCGATCATGTCGTCCCGGCAGGAAAATCGCACGTCATTGACGAACTTGTATTCCGCTCGGCGAAAATACAGTGCATCGCTTGTACATTCCAGCGCATTCTCCTAACATTTGTAACATGATTAAACTCGCTACTCCGGCGTTGATTTACCCTCGCTGCTTTCCCGATTCGCGAATTTTAGCGAACAACGTTATCATGACTTAATTACGGAACGTGTACCAGGCAAAAGTTCCTACAATGTTGTTTCCCATACACGTTGTTTCCGGTTTAGCCATTTTTTTCAGAAAAATTGTTCACCCTTCTGCAGCCAGATTTTTCATACATATTTAGCGGTGTATGGGGTACATCTGTGATTTTTTTCTATTGAAAGTTATCAAAACTTCGTGAGTTACGTTTAACTACATTAACGGTGTTTTGCGGGGTATTCCGGTTTCCATTGCCAAATTTGCCGACCTTTGGAAATTTTTTCTTGGAGAACTGTTGAACCATTTGCATTAGGAATTTTTACACATATTTACTGGTCTTTGAGGTATACGTACGATTTTTTATAAGTGGCAATAATAAAAATTGGGCGAGTTGCATTTATTTTTATCGAGCATGTTTTAGAATGTGTTCGGGTTTCGAAGTGCCGAATTTGTGGATTTTTGGGAATTATTTTTGAAAAAACTATCGAACTATTTGCATCACGAATTTTTATATATATTAAGTGGTGTCTGCTGTAAGTCTGTGAATTTTTGCAAGTAAAAGTATTGCAAATTGCATGAGCTACATATTCTGATAGAAATACCTGTTGGAAAATCTGGGTCTACTGTCTATAGTTTGGCTGGTTCGAGTGCATAAAGCGTTTTATTATTTTGCAAGCACTATAGCTGTCGGGCAATGATACTTTCCGATCGATTTAGTCAAAGTTGGGTCTATAACTTGCAATATTTCGATACAGCTCCGTTGTCTCGCCGAGAGACAAGGGCTGAGAGAATAAGGCGTCGACACGGGTCGCCCCGGGCAGCCACTCGATGTCTGACTAATACGATCTCATTCTCCTTGGCGGGTACGACGGTAGGCGAGCCTGTGATGATTCCCTCGAGGGAGCCATCGAACATGGCTCCGGATCCTTAAAGGCTCCCACTTGCGTGCTTGCGAAATCGTCTAGGGAGATACGTGCAGCTTAGCATTCGCCTCCGAGGCGAACAAGAAACCAGTTTCATTGAAATCGAGCAGCGAGCTTTCACAAACCGTGAATCACATACTCCTGCACGTATTTTTCAACTAAAACGTTTGGGAACTCGACCAGCAGCCCTACAATTTTATTTCAAAGCCCTACCACTACCATGCCTGAAATAATATTTCACATTTCGAAAATATCGTATTTTATTATCTACGAAACGCTTTCAATACTGTGTTTTATCTGTGGGACCCCAAAAATTGCATCTTATTCGATTGATTATTCGTAATCGTGTTTTATTTGGGGGACCTCGAATAGCGAACATTTTATTTTAGGGTTAATCAAAATATTCGAATATCTATTGGGGAATCCTCTAAATATTAAGCATTTTATTTTGGGGGTTCAAAATAGTTTTAATTCTATTTGGGGGTTCTTTAAAGCAGTGCGAATTTTATTTGGAGATTATCAAAATATTAAGAATTTTATTTAGGGATCCTCAAGATATGTGAATATCGATTGGGAAATCCTCTAAATATTAAGAATTTTATTTTGGGGGTTCCAAATAGTTTTAATTCTATTTGGGGGTTCTTCAAAGCAGTGTGAATTTTATTTGAAGGATTCTCGAAATATAATAAATTTATTTAGGGGTCTTCAAAATAGTGTGAATTTTATTTGGGGTATCCTTAAGATAATGTGATTCATCTTTTAAGGATTTTCAAAGTAATAAGAATTTTAGCTGGTGGCACTTAACGAGACATCGCTGCACTCTGTTCGGAAGCTTAACCTCTTTCCGGGCGGTTCGAAGCTAATCAACGGTATCGCGGAATAATTTACTATCGAAACGTTGTAGTGGAATTCGCGCAAGGGAATAGCAAAGTGTTTCCTTCCGCCATTGTTCTCGTTGAACGAGCAGGCCGCTGTGTCCGACGCAGCGATGCACCATAGATACGATATATACAGTGTATATATATATACATACATACACACGAAATTTCCGCGTTCGTTTCTGTAAGCACGCCTGATTTGAATAGGTGCACCGGTGCTTGATTTCGCGCATAATATTTCACGTCCCTCTCTCGTCGAACGTGCGCGCGACAAAAGAAAAAAAAAACAAATAGAAAAATAAAAAAAAATATCTATAAAAGAAACGAACGATCAAATTGCCAATGGAGGCGACATGCGGGTAAATCGTTGTTAATTTTCACCGAGGCAGAATATATTATCGCTCGATTGATTATTCCTTTCGAAAATTGGGGACGCGGAATTTTGTTGTTCGGCACGTTCGCCGACGGCTCGCGTTTATGAATGATAATCGCACGAATGCGCGCGTCACTCAGCCAAATTCTCATTGTCGATCGCTATTGATAGTCTGACAAACGATTAAATAAATAAACGAAATTTAATACGGCCTCGGACGCGTACGAGTCGCGAGTCTCGGGCTATCGGATAATTGTGTCCCGTGTAATTACGAGTCGCTGCGTTTCGTTCGCTCACGGTACGATTCCCTTCATCGAAAATATCAGAGAACAATCATCTGGCACTTTCGATCGGCGAGAACTCCGTTCGACTCCATTCGCAAAGGCTCCGGGCATTCGACGAACCTTTTAAACGAGTACCAAATATTTATTTTCACATTTTTAATGGAAATAATCGGTACACGGTATTCGCGAGGTTCTACCGAGAAGCTTTCTCCTTTGCAAAAATCTCCTACGGCTCACCGTTTTCTAGTTATCGACGAAAAACATGGTAGCGATGGCGCCGCGTCCTGATCGAATCGTGAACAAGACCTGCAGGAGTTTGTTCCGTTGAAATCTTAGATATTCACGGTATTGCCGAATAGTATGAAGTCAACAGCGTATGATTATCGCTAACAATTGAGAGGCACGATTTTAATTCCGCATAAAATCGTGAGGAGCTGAGGAAACGCTAGTCGGCGGGATTTCAATTTAAAAATCCCGAGGAAGGCTGGAAAGTATGAGGATTAATGAGTCGAAGAAGAGGCTTTCTCATCGGATATGCAACTTTCGGAGCTTCACCGGTAATTACGAACTTTCCCCCGGCCGTTATAGTGACGTCCATTAATCTGGAAGCTCGGGAAGGAAAACTGCGGAGAGATTTCTTTGAGATTGGACTTTTTCTCCGCGAGACAGTCGAGGATTATAATTTTTCGGCTGCTTTCCGATATGGAATCAATTTCGTTTGCTCGGTTTCACGCGACGGCTATCCGTTCTTGTCTTGGAATCGAAACCTTCCGGGGTTAGCTTCGTTTCTTTGTTTTCCTTCGGAAGTGCGCTTTTTAATTTACCGCGTACGTCGGCCATGGCAGTTTATTAAGTGCAATCCATCTTCGAGCAGTCAATCTCGATTCCGGGACGGTTTAATCTTTCCCCGCTTCGGACGGTTGCGTTTCCGCGTTCAGTTTCATCGTGTACCACTTCCGTACATGCTCCCGGAACAAAACGAACGCTTCAACATCAACTAGCAATTCGTCTTCCTTACGCTTATCTCGTGCTGATTCACGCCTCGGCCGGATATCCGTTGGATGTGCTCTGCGATCCTCAAAAACGTCTGCTTTTCAGAAAGACCAATAGCTCGCAGTCGGTTTTAGCGAAAGCAATTCCGGCTCACGCATTAATATTTACAACAAATTGTGCACGGGTATCATAATGCGGCGGTAAATCATTTGAAAGAGCAGGCTTTTCGCTATCCATCAATTCCAAGTGCGTTAAAATAGCCTCAATAATTCAATTTCGAAGTTGGCAGTACATCTTCCATTAAAAAATTAATAGTACGGTTAAAAAAAATCGTAGATCAAGTTTTGAGAGCTCTTCCTAAAGGGGAAGGCTCGCTCTTTGAGTAGGTGGAAGGCTCAAGTCCGGAAAAAATTTATTAACCCTTTTGCAGAAATTTGAACTTGCACCATTTTCGAGACAGGGTCTCCCTAAGTTGAAGCAGAGTCTGAATCTCCACCTTCCATTCAAAAATCGATAGATTCGTTAGAAAAAATCGTACATGAAGTTTTGAGAGCTCTTCCTACAGGGGAAGGCTCGCTCTTCGAGTAGGTGGAAGGCTCAATAGTTTTTAACACATGAATATTCGCTGGTGTTAATTTATTCAACGCAAGCCTAATTGGTTCGGTAGCACACTAACAGTAGTGTATTAACTATTCTACAATAATGTTTGCTGATATTGCTGAATATTGCAATGCTCAGCACACAGTGGTAGATCAACGTGGAACACAAATCCGGAATAGTTGCTTCCCAGCAACAAGAAAATAGTTTCTAGTCGCATAATTGATACGGAAGCACACTAACAGCGTTGTATTAATTACTGCAATCCGATATTTGCTTCTATCGTGAAAATAGCGATGCTTCGTGCAATTCTGCTGTAATAGTAGCCCGAATCCGAACCAATTGCTTTTAGGTACCGTAGAAATGCTTTTAACTGATTTGAAGCCTGAATAATTTGTTTAAATATCATAAAAATTTTTTTTCAAGTAATTCGACGCTGCAATAATGCGTCCGGAAGCATACCAACAGCGTCGAATTAATGTTTGCAGAGAAATTTTTGCTTTTATTGTTGAAAATTCCGATGCCGGGGAAACTCCGGCTGAAAGTGGAACATGAATCGAGAATAATTGGTTTTAAGTGGCATAAAAATACTTTTAAATGATTTCGAGCTCCAATAATGCGTTTAGAAGCTTCCCGATGGAAGTGTATTAATCTCCGCAAAGCGACGCGTGCTTTCACCGTTGAAAATAACAATGGCCGACAGCGCGGTGCTAAAAGCAGAGCGCAAACTTCGAAGAGTCGCTTTCGCGAACGGATTAAAATCGCGAAGGCGCCAGACGATCCGCTGGCGTTTTATTATGCGATTCGGTTCGAGCAGGATATTAATTTGTAAAATGGTGTCCGCCAGTCACGTGACACCGCGGGAATGCGAATTTATCCACGTCATAGCCGGGGAACTTCGAACGGAAGTTCTTTCGACGACGAATCAATCTCCATCGCTCGAGCAAAACGACGTCCACGATAATTGGCTAACCGGAATTAATTGTTTCTAAACGATCCGCGGGACGAACGCGACTCTACACAGTCTTTCCCGTCTAATTACCGATGTAGAAATGATTAATACACTCCCGAGGGTGTCTTCTTCGCCGCCGTGGAAACGGCTCTGGAAACGTTCATTAGCGAAATAAGAAAATCCCATTGGCATTTAATGAGGCTTTCTCTTTTAACTCTGCTATCCCACATACTGCGCCCCGTTCATTAACAAAACAGCTCGACTATAATACTGGCTCGAGTTAAACGCTAAAAGTGGAATTTGTTGAAGAATACCTAACACCGTCGATTCTGTGCGCGCGAAACCTCGCAATTTTCCGAGCACAATTTTTAACCAGGCTTCGGAATTTTTTGTGGACGAATTGTGAAACTACATTCATTAGGATTTTACACGTTCGTTAACAGTTATTCAAGGTATATGTGTGATTTTTTTCACGTGCAAATACTCAAAATTACGTGAGCCATATATTTTTTTATAGAGCGTGTTCAAGAGCGTCAATTTTTAGCCACGTTTAGAAATGTTTTCGAACAGAACGATTCAACCGAGTGGATCAGGCTTTCACGCGTACACTAACACACAGGTTAAGAGTACATTTGTGAGTTGTTTTTCCAAAGGGGATAATGCGTTTGTTTTGTACCTGCTGCGAAATCGGTGAGTACGGTTTGCAAAAAAGACCTTTGCTTTCCTCCGGACAAACATTGGTATTGTTTGTTCAGATGACGCGATAAGTACCGCTAACGAAGACTATAGTTCTCCGGGGACCTCTTGCATTGTCTATGGGGCCATGATTCCCTTCTGCGACCTCGGCGATTGTCGTTCAAAGTCGCATTAGAGCGCGCCGGCGTCGGTTATTTCGCGATTTCTGCCAGTTGATAAATATACTCCGAACAGAGACGCGTTCTGCCAAGGGGAAAATTCCAAGTGTTTTCAAACATTATCACGGAACTGGTTCTTGCGAGTCTTTGAATTTTTACTGCTCCGACGCGAAGCTGCCATCTCTCTGTTATAATGATGATAATAATAATAACGATAACACCGAACTAACATTTGTTTAATCATTCCTCCGGCAAACCCGCGTAAAATCTACAATTGTAATTTCGGAGTTCGTGGGAAACGCGAATTAGGGGAAGTTCTCGTTGAAATTACACTCGTTCTCCTTCCATCGATGATTTTCTTTCGACCGTGCTTTCGAGCCGCGAGATTGTTAAAGTACACAGAGTTTGCTATGTCTCTGTGGCTCTGCAATTAGGTTCGCGAAACTTGGTTCTTCCAGGGACGCAACTTAACCGGGGAATATCATAGAAGCTTACGCATCTGATCCGAATTTGACAAACATCTTTTGCATAGCGTGATTACGTTCCCGAGCTCATGCTGTATGTTCGACCGATGTGTCGTAGCGTTATTAAGGTCGTGTGTGTTTCGCTCGTGTTGCAGGTGCGATCTTCACGGAAGATCAAAAGGACAGTCCCTCGGAGCTGGCGTTCAAGTACGCCATTTACAAAATCAACAAGGACAAGACACTTTTGGCGAACACCACCTTAGTCTACGATATCCAGTATGTGCCTAAAGACGACTCCTTCAGAACTTCGAAGAAAGGTGAGTGCACTGTCTCAATCAGCTCAAAATAATCAGCTCTTCGAATTCGCGAAAGGATTCATCTATTCAGATTTTCTGGGCACGTGCGTGAATTTTTTTCTGGGAAACTGTCGAACCTTTCGCTTTAGGATTTTACATAAGTATTCACTGATATTCGATACACATTTGTGATTTTTCTCAAGTGGAAATACTCAAAATTGCTTTGGTTATGTATTTTTTACCTGGAGCACATTTTAAAAGGGCACTTTGGTCTCGATCAGTTTTTAACCATGTTTAAGAATCTTTTTATACAAAAAATTATTCAAGTAAATAGATTAGGATTTCACAGGTGTATCAACAGTTGTTCAAAGTACACGTACGATTTTTTTCAAGGGAACATTTCGAAAATCACTTAAGCTATACATTTTTTTATAGATTCTGTTTCAAAAAATGAAGAACCAGAATGCTTAATATTTCGCGGTGTCGGTTCCTAAGTAAATACACGCGAGTTCCCGTAAGAGTTCCGAACGAGCTAAGTGCGTTTTTCCCGTGGATATCATTGGCCCGAAAAAGAACCAGCGATCCTTTTTATGGTTCGAATTTCCGACTGGCGTGGTTCAAGCCAGAAAGAGCCGGGATCGCTTCGCCTCGAGGAAAACCGGCTCCTCGAGGAATAGTAAAAAGTTACGGTGTGCTCGCTGCGTAACTTTTATCCGCGAAGCATATCGGGGATGAAAATCAGTCTCCAGGGTTGCGAAATATTATGCGGGAGGCGTCGACTCGCTGAAAAACACCGCAGAAAGTTGTTCCCCAAACGTTTAATATCAACATTTTCTCACTTTAAACGCGTCCCTCTTTAACCCTTCGCAATACCCTTTACTTTACAGTTGCAACGATCGGGATTCCTTTATGCTTTCGTAATATCCTGAAGGAAGAAGGTAAGGGTCCATTCGGACCCCAACTCCTTGCCAGAAATCATTAAAACGATTTAAATCGGCTGAAATTAAAATGATAGATTCCTGAGCCGATAACGATCAACATTTCCCTTTAAATTTTCGCGATCCGAAGCTCCGTTCTCGAGTTATTAACGAAAACCAATGAAGTCGTATAGCTTCCCGCAACGTGACGTCAAGCAGCCAAACTCCGCCTCCGCCGTTCTGTGATTGGTCCGTGTTTTTCGCTAATAACTCGAGAACGGAACATCGGATCGCGAATTGGCAAAGGGAAATATTGCTCAGAATCATCTCGGGAATCTTTCCCTTCAAGTTTTTCGAACTTTCAAAATTTCTACACGCGAAAGGCCTCGATGACGCGATGCTCGGGGTTTTTGGGGACGCTTAAGGCTGCGAAATAAAATGGACCTGCGGTTTAACGCGTATTTGTTCGTATCGGATGGAGGAATCGTGCTTTATCGGCGCCTCGGTGACGTTTCCGTGTCGAGATGCTCGCTCTAGATGTCTTCGAGGCGTTAAATACGTTTCCGAGGATGCCCGTGTACCAGTTATCTCCGCGAGAGAAGAGAGACAGACTTTTTCCTGGCGGAAGAAGATGCAATGCAAGGAGAAGTCGTGCAGTGAAAGTGCTCCGCCACGTTGCGATTTTTTGTCGCGATGGTTTTTGGCACAGTTATCCCCTACGCGGGATGTGGGTCAGCCCTCGAGTCTCGGAACTGGAAAATTCTGTTCAACCGACGGAACGACGCTAATTTCTATCCCCCTCGACGTTGCGTGGGATCTATACGCTCCTGGGAAGTGTCTTCGTTGACCCGTTGCCTCTAAAGACCATAAAGAGCTAGTCGGGGATACCTGGAACGGACGTGGAACTTTAGAAGCATTGCAAAAGTATAGAGGACCGTTAAACTATCTTTATTGACCACCTTAATTATCTTCGGTAGAAGAGAATTTTTATTTTCCACAAAAATCCAGTCTGGTTGTTCAGCTTGATTAAATATTGTCTGGTACATTGTGAAAGAATACTTGTAAGTTCCATAAAGATTCATCATTCGTCTATTCAGATTTTCTGGGCACGTGCATGAATTTTTTTCTGGGAAACTGTCGAACCTTTCGCTTTAGGATTTTACATAAGTATTCACCGATATTCGAAACACATTTGTGAGTTTTTTCAAGTGGAAATACTCAAAATTGCTTCGGCTGTGCATTTTTTTCTGGAACACATTTAAAAAGGACACTCAAGTAGATAGATTAGGGTTTCAAAATTCAAAGCCAGTTCATTGCAACCTAATAGACAATTTTTATTTTGCATAAAAATACAGTAGGTTTTTTAACCTCCCCTAAATATTATTTAGCAAATTACAATTGTTTAACCGCGAAATTTGTTATCTTAAATAAATATTTGTAGGTCTCACAGTAGGAAAAATAAAATTTTAATTAAGGACCCTACGTATTCTGCATAAAAGCGAATTTTAATTTCGCATAAAAATCTGGTCTGTTTATTGAACTGTCTTGAATATTATTTGGTAATTTGCGATCGTTTAATAGTGCAATTTGCCATCTTAAAAAATGGTTTTGTAGGATCGGGGATCGTCGGTGAAACGTACACACGCGTAGGCGGGTTGAAGTACTATGAGTCATACCGCGAAATTTATGCAAAACAATTCTGCAGGCGGCCGAGTCGAATCAGCCGCTGCGAAACCATAACAATGTTTCTTGCAGGTCGATCGTAGACGGCCGGCGAGCGTAAATTGCAAACCGTAAATCCGACCGGCCGTCGATAAATTCGCAACAAACTTCCATCTTCGATGAATATCTATTCCATCCTGAACATGCCCCGGGTTATTCCTTCGAAAGACACTGCATTATTGCTACCCGACATTCGCATTTGTTTCTACAATCATCCAGCCATCATAATTAATCAACGCTACCGTATAACTTCACTCTAATTCGACTTTCACATTTATTTCCTTACCGAATATACTTCTCAATTTACATTCGCGAATGGTCGTAATTAAACGGTGGATTTTATGCATTTACAGTTAAAAATGGGAAATGTGCAATTCAAAGAATTTAAGTTTCAATATATTGTTTGAATTTTTCTAAAATTGTTAAAGAAGAAAAGAAATTTCCAATTCAATGCGAGTTGCTTCCAAATAACGTTGGCCATTTTTATTTTGCACAATTTCTCCCATTTACGATTGCTTGTTAGAGCTATGCTCCGTTAGAGGCCTCTCAGGATGTTAGAGTGGTGTGCGAAGGGTTTCCAAGCCTCTAGAGGTCATTGTCAATTAAGGAGTCCTCAGGGGGACACTTAGGTCTCTGAAGTGACAACACAGGTACTGGTGGATCTGTAAAGGAGGTCCTAGACCAACCCAAGATCCTAGAGAGGCTTCTGGAGGATAATCCCCAGACCTTGATGACCTTTGGGAATTTCGTGAGAGCTGGAGAACCTACAAGAAGCATGCATAGAGTGCTGAGACACTATAATATATTTAAATCACGAACGTAAATAATAACAGATCGTTTGCTAAACTTTGAACTATAAATTCGCGATTCGTCGAACAGTCGAGCCGTCGTTATCGAGTCCTTGGCTCGTCGCTGGCGTACGATGACATCCACAAATGGCTTCGCCTCTAATTTCCGTGCAACGACATTCCTAGCGCCATTTCTACGCGGGAAAGAGAGAGCCGAACGCGGGTTGCGTAACAATGCGGCGTTAACGGCCGCGGAAACCGTATCGGCTTCTCGTTCCTTTCTGAAAGCAGGCGTTCCCGTATAATTTCACCCGTTAACGTCCGCCGGCGTCCGAAAAGATGAGCCCTCGGGGTGCAAATAAATGTAATGGCGGCGGTTCGGCGACCGGACACGAGAACCAGCGGCGTAGCATTTAAGATTTCACCGGGCTCAACCAGAAAAAAATTCACCATCAGCACTTTATCCGGCTCTCGCCATTTACCTAAATTACAAGGGCTTTAGCGGGTCTTGTCTTCCTCTCCTCGCTTCTTCCCGTCGAAATTAACGCGGCCGCCGACTAATCACGATGTTCCTTTCTCCTTTACGACCATACTCGCCCCGCCCCTGCCCCGGCCGTTTAATATATTTTCTCTCGGGCGCTGGAGAAGTTGCGTTTCGAAGCAGTTAATCCAGCAACAGCAATTTTTAATGGATACACCGAACGCAATTTTCGCAACGCCTTTTAAAGGCGATAAGCTCCGATGTCTTGCGAACTCTTTTCCCATTTCGAGACAACACTCTCGGTGGACGAAGGCCCATTGATCCAGCGACTGATCAAACATTCAAATCGCCAACGGATTAATTCTGGACGCTTTATCGACTGCAAGGCGATTAGCAGGACTTTCAATAATTACTTTGTAACAAAGTGAAGCTCAAAACGCTGCTTTTACATTGCTATCTGCGTTGAAAAATCGGTCGGTAAAGTGTTAACCGAGTCCTTCGAAAGAAAATAGCTTTTTGAAAATTAATTGAAATCGCTGAGACTTTTTGGGGGAGCTGAAAATGGCTGCTGGCCATTTTGTGGCAATGAGGAGTAGCCGAAATGATTTTAAGGGGAAGGTCAAGCTCAAGGTCGTCGGTACTCCCCTAAAATGCAAGGAATCTTCTAGAGGATGGTCTCAAATAGAATTTCCTGCGTTCGGAAGCGATGTTTGCGAACGGATTCGGCAAAATGGCCGAAGAGCGTCCGGAAACGATCCTCCCGACTGATGCGGAATGGCCTAAACGAATCTAAGATGCGGCATAAAGTGAAACCGGTGGCGTAAACGAGAAACCGATGAGTCAGGCGATCGTCGTATCTCCCAGAATGCAAAGGAAGCCTCGTGAATAATTCATAGCGCCACGGACAAAGTAGAGAATGCTTAGGCACCCTGAAGTCCCACCTTCGAAATCGAGCTCTCTCGTTGATTCCTCCGCCGGCCTTTGCACGCGTGCCAGGGACCATTTTTGCGAGCCAAACAGAATCGCGGATTAGCGAAACAGCGATACGATATCGTATCAGTTTCTCGAGAGGCTCGCCTAACCTCAGAAGCACCTAAATCTGGGCCGCGAACCAATTACAATCCAACCGTCGCTATTTCTCGCTGCCAGTCGCAGACGTTTCCTCTGTTTCAATTTATGGACATCTTAGATTGTTCTGCACTGAAAATGTTGTGCACTTTTAACAATTATAAAGACGCGAGAATTCAAGGCAGTTTAAAGAGAACGTTCAGAAAGGTTAATTTTTATTTCCTGCGAAAATTGTGCTCGAGCAAATTGATGCTATCTGAGTTGAAGCGGACTTTGTACAAAATGGCGGACGCTCTCAAGAGCTAGCACAGAGGACGAAGAAGAATGTTCTTAATTTCCTTCACTTTCAATATTGCACTTTCCGCATTCGTAGCAAAAATTGATAAATTAAATGTTGCCTTAGAATTTCGCAGAAAATTGTGCAAGAAATAAAATGCCAGAGCTGAAACAGACTTCGTACAAAATGGCGGACGATCTTAAGTGCTAGTGCAGAAATCAAAGAAGAGTTACAATAATTTTCTTCGCTCTTAATTTTCACAGAAAATCATGCTGAAATAAAATGGCTCTGCCAGAGGCTGGAACAGACTTCGTACAAAATGGTGGACGATCTTAAATGCTAGCCCAGAGGTTGAAAAAGAATTACAATAATTTTCGTCACTTATAATTTTCACAGAAAATCATACTGAAATAAAATGGTTCTGCCAGAGCTGGAACAGACTTGGTACAAAATGGCGGACGATCTGAAGAGCTAGCACAGAAATCAAAGAAGAGTTACAATAATTTTCTTCGCTCTTAATTTTCACAGAAAATCATGCTGAAATAAAATGGCTGTGCCAGAGGCTGGAACAGGGACTGGGGACAGGGAGGCTGGGACAATATTCAGTTTTAACGTGGTTCTATAAATGTATTTGCTTCGAGAGACGTTTGTTCCATCGACGAACTGTCAACACTCCAATTTGCTTTCATCTAGATTGTATGGGGCCTGGTTTTTCTTCCCGAATAATAAAGATCTCCTCGATACTTTTATTAATATTTACAGAATCTTGCCGATAGCAATTTAAGAGGCACGAAGTACGCCCTCCAGTCTTTGAAAGAAAAGGGAAGCCCGGGAGGGAAACAAATCGGCGAAATTCATTGAGCAAGTTTGATAGCCGCTTTGATCCACCGTGGGGGGAACATCGCAATGGAAAGTTTCATTTATTACTCGAGAGAAGTTGCCCCGCATTTAACAGTTCGAGGACTCTTTTAATGTTTCTATAAATATTTCTCCGTAATCTTGTTCTGGAAACTCTCGTACGCTTTCATCGGGGTCCTCCATTACCCGCGGTATGCGGAATGTTCTGATCAATCGACGCGTTTGCAACTTCTCCTAACTTCGTACCACACAATTAAAAATTAATTACAATTCTCACGACGAATCGCGATAATTAAATCAATCGGACATCGAGCACCAAAAAGGAAATTAAATAACACCAGTCGGAATAATTATATTGACTGGGCACGAGCGAAATTTGCATTAAAGTTTAACGCAAACAGTTCACAAAATGTTCGCAAAAATCAATGAACGAAGAAATAGGTTAGTGGAGGTTCCTAAATATCGTAAATTACACAACCAACCAACTGCCTCAAAAATTCCACAAAATCAAAGTAATTTATTTAATGCAGCAACAATTGAAAACTTAAAATGTCTGACACATAGTTATCCTTCAACCTTCTTGTAGACTCTAAATATAACCTCAATTGAGTGCAACGAATATATTAGCGTACAAATTTATTTTTAAACATGGACAAATAATTCCGAATAAATAATTCTAAAAAAATACTGATAAATAAAAAAGTTATTATAATTTGTTTAACATCGTCTCCCAGTAAACCGTTTGCTCTGAAATTTGAAGAAGAAGCACAGAAATTTAATCTAAAAGCGATCAGCGTAAATACAGCGGTGTTGCACCTGCAATTTCACTTTCCTGGCGCAGTTTGTTTCGCGAAAAAATCAGCAAAGGTGCAGACGCGCGGTTACATGGTCGCGTGTGCGATCAGCGAACAGTATACTGTATTATTCATGCGTGGGACGGTTCGCGGGTTAATAATTTCGCTGGGAACGGGATAGACGGTTGCCCGTTCGGTGAGCATTCGATTAAACGTACAATTTTTAATCAATCAACGGACACGTCATTCCGCGTTTCGCGCGGATATTTAAATCCGCGACCGCCGATGGGTACCGTCGATGTCCTTGTGAAATCGGGCGCGGTGGGAAATTGCCGAAAATATCATTTCCACGGAATCACCGGGCATTGATGTGCACCGCGGGGACAATGCACCAGCAAATTTATGCCGCGTTTGTTCGGATTTATTCAGCGTTAAACGTCGACGCCGACTCCTGATCGCGACAGCGAAATGCCAGAAACCTTCGTACGTCGCGAGCACTTCCGGTAGGTCGATCGGCTTCAAATTATGCGATATCGAGAGCCTGGATGTTACGAGGAATGGAAATCGATCCTCGATCCTTCCGCGATAGACTTACGAACGAGTCTGTAAGTTTGGGACCTCGATCGAGTGACATGCGATCATCTAAACATCACATTTATAAATTGTCGACGATAAACCTTCCACCCCTAATTGCAATTACCCATTTCGTATCTTTTTTATTTTAAAACTGTTGGAATTATAAAATGTTTTAGTAAGAAGTTATTTAATTGACACCTTTGGTAGTAGTTACGAATTATAGATTAATTAAGTTCTTACATTTTTATAATGCAGAATGAGTTCTTTCCACCCCTAACTGCAATTACCCATTTTGTACCTTTTTATTTTAAATCTGTAGAAATTATAAAATGTTTTAGTAAGAAGTTATTTAATTGACACCTTTAGTAGTGGTTACGAATTATAGATTAATTAAGTTCTTACATTTTCATAATGCAGAATGAATTTAGAAAATGAGAATGAGTTCAGATAGGAGTCAACTACTCGATAGGGACGTCCATGGATCGTCTAGGCCTAATTTGTATGAAGGGGATAATTATTAACCAGTTCTAAATTAGCTATTTGAACAATTGAAGTTATAGAAACGTTTTAAAAGTTCTATAATAAATATATCACAAATTTTCAAAGTTTTCAAGAGTTTCGAGGATTCCCAGCACCGGAAAAATGTCGGATTGGTTTTCGATATTACATGGATCGATTTTCTTGAAAATCAACAAGACAGATCGCGTTGCGGCGATACTCGTTAACCAGGTACCGCGCGCAGGATTCAGCAACTAACGAACATGGTCTGAAATTTGTGAGAACGTGTTATAATTAACAGAATCGCACGCACAGCAATCCGAATGGCGTCCCAAAGCGTGCAGCTGAAAATCGATAGGCCGCGTTCTCGTTCGTTAAGTCGATTCGAAAAATGAAAACCGAAGACTCGTGAAAACTATTCGGCAAATCGTCGAACAACAATTAACACAGGCGAAATCATTTGAATTATTCCTCTTTAATACTTCTCGCTGCATTCGGCAAAAATTCGCACGTTCAATCCGCTAGAAACGCCTATAAAAATCGTTAAAAAATAAACGTCTTCGCGGTCCCGTATTTAGCTAATCCCCGCGTACCGTTCGTAAACGCATAAATTTCCGCGGACATCGGGTGACGGCGTTTATCGCCGAATTAAATATTTGCGTTTGCAAAACACGCGTTTAAATATTTGCCTCCGGTAAAAGCAGCACTTGAATATTTTCATATGTTACGTAAAGTTGCGTTCAAATATTTGTTGAACCGCAGAAACGGATATCCCGACGGCGGGGAGGAGCAGCGACAGACGAGCGCGAAGCAATTCTGGCAAATCGTAAATAAACGAGGGAATAAATAACGCTACGTAGAAAGGCATTATCTAGCCTCAGGTGATCAAAAGCATCGTATAAATCATGGCCGTTGCACGGGTGTAGACGTTCCTCGGGAAAAATCGCCTGAAAACGTCATAGCAACTGCATTTTTCATAAAAAAAAAGAGACCAGCTCTAAACGAGGAAACGTATAGCCCGAAACTACCGGTCGACTTGTTTATTAGCGACCGAAATAAAAGCGAAAAAAGGATAGGAGAGTCAGAATGTTTTTCGTCAATCTCTCTCTCTCTCTCTTTCTTTCGCTGCGATTCGCAGTGTTTGCAAAAGGTTTACGGGTAGATTACAAGAGAGCGGAGTGCGAACAGTCTGGATGCACGAAATCTTCCGTGCAAATTTTCTGATGGAACTATCGCTGATGCAGGCCTGCCAACTGCACCACCTCGGGAAATGTGAAACCGGCTTGTCGGGACTTGTCATCCTATCTTGTCAGCCACGCACATTCTTCTCGCAGCGAGCTTCCTTCGGACTGCCTTCGGTGTCTCTTTGCCATTCACGATCTCGGGAAATTGCGAATAATCCTGCTGAGGGGTTGGTTACACTTTTGGGAACGAGTTTCGACGTGTCGATGGCGGTGCATCTAGGCTCTCGTATTGCCATAAAATTGTTACAGCATTTTGTTTAACAATCTGTCTAAAATTCGAACTAAAATGTGTATCAATTTGTCAAGAAAAATCTGTTGTACCAGGATCCAGTTCCCGATGGAATTGTCGAGTAAAGTCCTCAAAGAGTTCCTTCAGGAGAAATCCTCAAAGGATGGGACTCTTCCTTCCGAAGAGTCCCTCGAAGATGAAGACACAGGATTATCTTCCGTATTCAAAAGACAATTTTTCCTGTGGCTTGGAGCTGTATTAAACGTCCTGCGCTGTGATTCGAGTTGGTAATCTCGAAGATTAGGAATCGATCGAGCCCCAATAGTGCAGCGTATTAAGATTGTAAAATTATGCATGCGATTGAATATCTTGCGAGGCTGTCCACGAAAGTTTCCCCGCTTCTGGAACTGACCAACGGTTATGTCTCTCTGTTACAGCCTGCAAGCAGCTATCCAGGTCGGTCCAAGGGATTTTCGGACCGTCCGATCCTCTTCTGGGAGCCCACATACAGAGTATATGCGAAGCACTGGATGTACCGCATCTGGAAGCCAGGGTCGACTTCGAACCGACATTCAAGGAGTTTAGTATAAACCTGTATCCCTCGCAGGACCACTTGAACAAGGCCTTCAAAGACCTCATGTCCTTTCTCAACTGGACCAGAGTCGCCATCATCTACGAGGAAGATTATGGTAAGCACCTGCGAAGTACCATCACTCCCCATTGTACGTATTCCATTTTTCCACTCTGCAAGCTCTTCCTCCAAACTCTTTCAACTACGAAACATTTCTTCTACCAGGTATGTTAATATGAAGCCGGAATTTTTAAATAGAAAATACATGTTTATTGTATGAAGATTAACAAAATATTTTATTGAAATTATTTCATTAAAAATATTCCAGTAGAAACATTATTAAAATATCCATCAGCAGTGGCCTTATTGGCAATTATGGACACTTTACTTCAAAGTCGTTGAAATTGCAACGATCTTCGTTAGGTAACATCATTGATTCCCAGTGCATCTGTTGCAATTTATACTAGATACATAATTACACTTTATTAAAGAATTATTGAGATTGCAGAAACCTTCCTGGCCCCTCAGAAGTGGCCATATTGGCAACTTTGGGCACTATACTTCACATTCCTTGAGATTATAATGTTCTTCGTTAGGCATCATCATTGATACCCCACTGCATCTGTTACAGTTTACAGTAGTTACACAATTACGATTTATTACAGAATTGCTGAGATAAGATATTAAAAACTATGCTATTTGTACGAAACTTGTATGGTTGCGAGAATTTTGATTCAGAATGTTCAATGAATCTGCAATTTGTTAAATGCAAACAAGTATAATCGTGTAAAATATATTTCGAACAAGGTTACAGCTATTCCCAGTGGTCCCTCAGAGTTGCCATCCGAGGCAGACCACCCCAGACCTCACCTAAAATATTTGCATCCTTTAGAATTTTTTCGTTTCATGAATATGAGACTGGTTTGCTCGTGCAATGTTTATATATTGCGCAATTTATCAAGTAAAAACAAGTTTAATCCTGTAAAATATATTTCGAACGAGATTATAGCAATAGTGGTCCTCAGAGACGCCACTATCTCAGACCTAAACTAAAATATTTCTATCTTAGAGGACCTTTTATATTTGATACAATGCTTAAATATTCTGCAATGCATTAAACATATATAAAAATATTAATAAACAATGTTATAGCAATTCTCACTGCAATCTTAGAGGGGTCGCCATTAAAGGCAGACTAACCCCAACCCTTATACATATTAATTCAAAATACACTCTGCTATGTGTACTGGGCATTTCTCTTCATTAACAGAATACCTAAAAATACAAAAACGTATATATAAATTGTTATACATATACAGAAAATAGACTTCTACGTCTACT
>CM052095.1:11936902-11952167 GCA_028453745.1 Agapostemon virescens | reverse complement strand
GGGTGTTCCTCTTCATTAACAGAACACTTAAAAATATAAAGGCATATATAAATTGCTATACAAATACAGAAAACAGTTTTCCACGTCTACCGGGTGTTCCTCTTCATTAACAGAACACTTAAAACTATAAAGGCATATATAAATTGCTATACAAATACAGAAAACAGTTTTCCACGTCTACCGGGTGTTTCTCTTCATTAACAAAACACTTAAAAATATAAAGGCATATATAAATTGCTATACAAATACAGAAAACAGTTTTCTACGCCTATAGGGTGTTCCTCTTCATTAACAGAACACATAAAAATATATATATAAATTGTTGTATACAAAGAAAACAGTCTCCCACGTCTATCGGGTGTACCTCTCCGTTAAGGGAGCATAAATACAGAAAATGACTATTTTGAAACCATCCGTCTCGCTACACGTGCTCCCGTGTTTGTGCGTGCGAGGTGGAGAAAATCCAGGTGAGGGTTCACACGACTGCTCTGTTCCGCATCAAGCATAATCAAAAGCGTGGCGGTGGGAGCCGCCGAAATTGCATTCCGCGCGTCGCGTCGTCCGGGGACAAAACCCGCGGGCCCGGACAATGATAAACACGACACCGTCGAAACAATAAAGCAACCTCGCCTGGGATGTGGTGCCGCCCTGACGGATTTGCAAGTATATGAGTGCCGCTCTCCAAGGAATCACGGTACACCGCACACGGATGGTGTAGCGTGTCACACAGGCTAGTGATTACGGGCTCTTTGATTCTTTTTCATCTTTTTTTTTCCTTTTTTTGCTATTTTTTTCCCCCTTTCCGTAGCTGTCGCGGTTGTTTTCTCTTGTTTTTCGCACGTCGAGTCACCCCTATGCAAATAGAACGTCGGAATCAGCCGGCGGAAGTGGATGCCGACACGACGGGAAATGTCGGGCCTGTCATACGCACGCCGACCCTGGAAATCTGCGGAGGCCTCGATATTACCCATGGAGAATCGCGCTCTTTCCCGCCAAAATCCCAGAACTCCGCGATTTTTCGGATACCACGCACCGTGCACCCCTTCCTCCCACGCTGAAAATTATTTCAACTTCGTTACGAGGTACCACTGTCAAAAATACTAGTTTTGAGAGGGTTGTTGATCTATGGTGGTCTGGATATGTTGGAAATTCTCGGGGACACTCTTCTGAATAATCTCCGGGTGCTTCTGTCCACCGTTGTTTCTCTAATAATTAGCAATTATTAAAATTACACCAGCTGAGAACCTGCAATCTGAAAAATAGTGCCCCCATTAGTATTTATCAATTAAAAAATCATTTACCAGGAATTTGATCACTATGGTGGCCTGGATCTCCTGGGAATTGTTTAGGATATTCTTCTAAACAATCTCCAGGTGGTTCTGTCCACCGTTGTTTCTCCAATAATTAGCAATTATTAAAATTGCACCAGCTGAGAACCTGAAATCTAAACTACAGTTCTCCTACTAACGTTTATTAATTATTTAGCAGGAATGTGACTTTGAATGTTTTTTAATAACAAATTATTTCAAGATAGTCACGAGTTTGAATTTTTCCGACTGCCAACAGTCCCAAGCTTCGAATTACGTTTCGTTTCGAGTTTGTCCCCATAAATATTGTATCGGGACGATCCGACGTGTTTCAGATCCCATCGGTGGCCCCGCAGCTGATTAACAATGAACAGCTCCGTAACTTTCGCAATTCTTATTTATGCGAGCACCGTCTCGCGCAGAAATCGAGTTGCTCGGCTGACTATAGCCGGCAGGAATTCAATTGGCTCCGAAACGTTTCACGGACTTCCGGAAATATGTTTCAATAAGACGTAATCAAATATCCATGTCTCGATCGAATCGGCAACAGCGGTCCGACCTCTTGCTATAGTTATAGCAAGCAAGCCACTCATCGAAATTCCGTGGCATCTCTTGTGCTCCGTTCCATAGCAATTCCATTACAAGCTACCCCCCTCAACCCTACCATTCTTAGTTGCGAGCCATGCGACAACGTCCGCTACGATTTTCGCGGCAAAGAAACTCGCGGACATCCAACCACGTCGTAATAATTCAGACCGTGTACCAGCGGGACCTTGCTCCGTCTGTCAAACAGAGAACTCGAACCCCCGAACTACAAAACAGATATACCTAATTGAGATTCGAGGAAGCCCCCCGAGAAGTTTAGCTTCGCAACTTGATGCCGAGACTCCTTAGCCAAATATTGCAATACACCATTCGGAACTTCGATCTCCGAAACGCTGTAGAACCCAGGTTAAGTAGATTAATTAGCAACTGCGCCGGCTTACACTGTAGAATATTTAATACCACTGATTCCAAACAGACCGAGCATCAATTTGAAGGAAAACGTTCGATATTAGCGTTGAATACCACGCCAGATATTTTTAAAAATAAATTTCTAAACGGTGATATTTTATTTATACAAACAACTATATTTTTTCGTTTGCTATTCTTGTAGAGCTTGGAAAGACGAATCCAACGAATATAATGAACGTACCTTTTCGATTATTCTATCAGAAGATGTCCCAATTCAAAGGTAACAAACCTAACGCAGATATTCATTTTCAACAACTATGTTATTTTATTCGATAGTCTTGTAGTGCTCGGAAAGGCGAATCCAACGAGTATAATGAACGTACCTTTTCGATCATTCTATCTCGAGATACCCCTACCTCAAGGAAGCAAACCTAACGCAGATATTAATATTCAGACTCGGCTTTCTCGAGATCGACTGATCGTAATGGTATGGTCATTATACTCGTTGGATTCGTCTTTTCATGCTCTATAAGAATGTCTAACAGAAAATATGAGTTGACGTTAACATAAAATATTAATTAGTATGAAACGATACGGACGATGGTAGTTTCTAAATTCTTGACTTTTTTAAAGAACGGAAAGAACTCATTGGAGATAGCCGAGCGAATTTATGTCGCGTAATATAATGAATTTAGAAAAGAGTGCCGGGGAATTCTTATCAGAATATTCGGAATAAATTCAGGGAGTTCAGCGGACATGTATGAAGCGGCGGGAAATTCTTTTTAATTAAAACCGCTGATTTCCATACGGGCCCAATAGAATTAATTGGCCGTCTCTCCGCCAAGAATATTGTCTTGCTTAATAAATGACGGGGCCGTCCGGAGAGACAGAAAGAGACCGTTGTTCTTCGAAATTACTTTTCCTGATTAGACGACATAATCATGCCGGATATACGAGCGGAAACGGAAAGGTTTCCCCGTGGGGACGAAGGGATGAATACCTCGAAGAATGCTCTCTCTTTCCGTCCCTTTAATCTTTACGACTCGCATAAATTCCCCACTGCCGCGTAAACGAGGGCGACATTTTCGAAATTCCTCCTCGTCGAATTGCCTCATCGACCATGGAAACAGCCATCGAATCGGCGAAACAAAAATTCAACGAAAACGCCGCAGCTAATGAAACCAAAATGTCCCGCCATTTTCCTTCGATTTTCTACTCTTTAAAAAGCCCTGCTGTGACATTTTTACATAATACTAACTTCGCACGTTCCAAATACTTTAATTTAATAATATCATCGACTTTGTTAATTTTTTAATAAAACCACAAAATTATTAATTTTACTCTGATTGGCTTGCCATTGAATTTAGTTCAATGCACAAAATGTTTAGAAAAATCGTTGGGAATAATGCTAAAGTGAAGTTGTCCGGTTCGGCGGTTCGAAATTCCCAACGGGAAGTTCGCGAAAGTTTCGCAACGGGCCAGTCTGCCGAAATTCATTTTTCTTATCGGCGGAAGCAGCTTCGCCCGGCCGAATTGCGAACCAAGACGTTGCTGCCTCGTTGCTGGATGCTAACCCGCCTAACTGGATCGCAGGCTCGCATTAACGTGCTCGCGGCGGTGTCGTAGTATTTCACCGTTTGTCACGGGAGACGTTACAAAGCTTAGGAGCTCGCGAGTGTATGGAAATCGAGCAAGTTGTCGGCCCATGTGCGCACAGCCTTGATATGTTCCCAGCAATTACGCTTTTGGAAGATCAACTGACTCCGAACGAGGAACACCCGGAACGATAGCGGTAACTTTATTCCGAAACACTGTTCAAACATTCCTGCATTTGCTCAAGCAATTTTTACGTTAAAATCGTTTCTGGTTGTTTAAACATTGTTGCTTGAATTTTGTTTATACAAACAACTATGTTATTTTATTCGATAGTCTTATAGTGCTCGGAAAGACGAATCCAACGAGTATAATGAACGTACCTTTTCGATCATTCTATCTCGAGATATCCCTATCTGAAGAGAGCAAGCCTAACGCAGATATTAATATTCAGACGCGGCTTTCTCGAGATCGACTGATCGTAATGGTATGGTGTTTATACTCGTTGGACTCGTCTTTTCATGCTCTATAAGAATGACTAACAGAAAATATGAGTTGACGTGAAGATAAAATATCAATTATTCTGAAGTAGAAGTTCCTGAATTCTTTACGTTCTTAATGAATGAAGACATTGAAGAGAAGCGAAGTTACGTCACGTTAGATAATGAATTGAATCGTTCCTGAACGTTACACGAACAATAGCTAAAGACACTTGCTTTATTCTAACCTTTTCATTCCATTAAAGCGACGTAACCCACATTTGTTGTAACCTCTTCAACGATCATTCTCTTGAAGCAGTCTTAAATCTCGCGTAAACCGGTTCCTACTTTACAATCTGCGCTAGCCTCTCGAATGATCATTTTTTCGAAGCGTTCTTAATTTGTTCCATTATGCAACCATCAATTAAATTATAATTTTCCACTCTCTGACACCATCTTCTATATTTTTCCGAAAATTGCCTTTAATATTTGCCCGACTATTAAAATTCGCGCAATTCGAGATATTCTATTAATAACTCGCTGTAAAAATCCACCGGAGTAATCCGTGCAAACATTATTCTGCACGGGGATTCGCTATTTACAAAGAAAGACTCGCAAATTCATTTCCATTATTTACATTGCAACCGGCGCGTTTCTATAAAACCATTTTTGAAACTATCAATTTTCAAAGGGTGGAAACGGAAAAATTAATTCGCGTTTTTTCCACGGGGAAATTTCGTGGGTAAATTTCTTTATTCTTATTGTCGGTCGCGCAAGATTTTTACGAAAACATCGGATTACGGTGTCGCGTTGGCAACCGTGGTTTTTAATTGCCGGCGGCGACGTCCTCGCGTGGAAATTCGCGAAATAAAATGGGAATCTGTAACACTTGACTCTCGCCGATTGAAGCGCTTAGCCGGCGTTCAGTTCGCATAAACGTTTCGCCGTACCCGAATTTCCTCCCGGAAACTCGAAAAGAACGCATTGTACCCCCGTGCTTTTATGCAATAATCCGACGTCACGGATGTATTAAATTGCTGAAAGGGGGCCACATTCGTTTCATGCTTCCGTGAGACCTCTCTCTCCCTCTCTCGTGGCTGAATACTCGAGAAATTCTTTTCGAACGACGCACTCGGTCGGAAAGCAACATTTTGTGGGCGAAATTCAAGATCTCATGGTATGTCGCTCCTCGAGATCTTTAATAAATAGAAAATACCGAAAAATTTCACTGAAATCGTTATTTCGATAAATATTTTATTGGCAAATCAAATTTCATCGTTTCAGTTCCTTCCTTCTGCTTTCATTGCAGCTCCGCAAATATTTTTAACTCAGTACAACTACCGAACGGTAAACTCATTCGGAAAATTCATTCAATTTTTATTGTAACATGTGGTTTATTAATCCTTTGCACTCCGAGCAATTTTAATTCCTAACTCGATACATTCTTTGGCCTAGAATAATTCCATTGTACGTAGTTAATTTCCTTTCGTGCGTATAAAATTTGTTACTATTAATCGTACGTGCAACACTTCAATTTTTACTAGCTTCTTAAATGCAAACATTCTAATGTAAACATTATTTTGAATAATATTCTGCCAACTTTTAATGTCCCCTCAGAGGAGCCATTGGAGTGCTAAAAATTATGGATGAAAACATTTTTATAACTTCAGTAATTATGAAAGAAATAAATAGGGAACAGTCGTTCTGACTAGTTTGGTAGTTCTAGTGTTAATAAGTAAAGAATTTTGCACTAAGTGACAGTGTCGATATAATAAATGGAATATAGTGCGAGTGTCGAGAGTGGATATAAAGAAATTGACTGCCTCTAGCGGAGACTCTCAGGAACAGAATTTTCTTATTTACGGAATATGCGGGTCACGAATGCAATATATTTATTGCGGTAACGGGGTAATTTCAGGGTGGAAATTCTTATTGGCCGGAAAACAGACTGACGATCTTCCAGCGGTGAGAAATTGGATAAGATTGAAATTCTGATGGGTTCTCGCGGTGTGCTGAAATTTTTGCGCACTTCGCTGGGCGTGACGAGCGTCTTCAAAGCGGCGTTAGAAAATTTTACGCGTTCCAACGACGGGAAAACTCGAGTTTATAGCTGGCGATCATTTCAGAACCGCGGCTGAAGCATCTTCCTAGTTTTATCTGTATTTTCTCCCGGACCACTATCCTTCATTCTTTCACAAAATAATACGCATTGTTATTTTTCCCAAACGATACCACTCGAGCATTATTTCACTAATGTTGCAAAAGATACTAAATTATTCTATTACCATCAGATCAATATGCATTTGAATTTTCTTTTACGTAGAATAACTACTTGTACATGATTAATTTCCTTTCTTGCATGTTAAATTTATTACTGTTATTTGTACGTACAACATTTCAATTTTTAACGATTTATTCAATGCAATTATGGCAATAATTATTTTGAATAATAGTATGGGAATATTTAAAGTTGCCTCAGCTTTAAAACTGTAATACAAGATTTATCTTTCGGGGGAAAATACTTCAAATATATAAAAGAGATCCTCGCAAAAGCATAATAAAGTTATATATTAAAATAGAAATTACGAATTCCCCTTTTCCCCCTTTATAGAATTGTATTTCCGTTTAAGAGAAATTAATAATAAATTCGATAGATTACGCTCAATATAACTCTTCATCGTGGATTCTTGCGATGAATTAATTCGTCGCGGACCCTTGAAATAATTCATCAAAGACGCATGAAATGATTGATCAAAGGCGCACGAATTAACAGGAACGAATCAAGAGAGAGAGAGAGAGAGAGAGAGATCCGCCATAACAAATTTTAATGTTTATAATAGTTTCCCGTTTCCTTTATGCGCATCGACGTTATAGAATTTCGAAGTTGCTTCCCTGGTAAATTTGTCAGTAGTAAATCAGTCTCGTAAATTGAATCTTCAGTTTAATGAGATGTGGCTGAGAAAAGAGTCTCAATGAAAATAAATTGACTGGGACGGAATCTTTCATACTGATCTATTCGTGTTTCGTTTCCAGGATTATTCAAGCTGCAGGATCTCGTTAAATCGCCTCCTTCCACCAGAACAGAGATGTACATCCGCCAGGCGGGACCTGGATCCTACAGGCAGGTGCTTCGAGAAGTCAGACACAAGGAGATCTACAAGTTGATCGTCGACACCGACCCAGCGCACATGCAACAATTTTTTAGAGCGGTGAGCAACTATTTGCATTAACAATTAATCCTTCGTTATTAGCCCATTTAATCCTTAGCACTCAAAGTAATTTTCATTGCAAAATCGAAACATTTTCTTCGACGTAAAATAATTTTATTGTGCTTCATTTCCTTCATTTCTCGCTAGGAGAACGAGAAGAAAACGGTAAGAAAATTCCTAAATATAATAGTCGCCGGTCGGCAAATTTGTCAAGGTGTTTACGACAATATTTCACGAGGTCGAAACCGAATGATTTTGGCCGCGCATGGTAAACTGCCGATTCCCTGTCCATGGAGCCCAGTCCCTGAGGATTCCTCCACGTCGAAATAATAGATGCATAAGTTTTATCAAGTCGTTGGAGTCTTCGACCTTATTCCATTCGGTATAACGCTATCGCGCTTTTACCGTCGAAACTTGCCGAAACAAGCATCGGGAATTTAAAGTATCGAATTTCTGGGTCGGATAGTTCCTTTATCGTCGCGGGGATGGTTTGTGTCTGCAACGGGGCTTCTTGAAATATTACACCGTTACATCCCCGGAACAAGGAACCCATTGCAGATTTCTCCGGTGCACGCATCACGGAAAACCCATAGAAGCTTACATCCTTATTCAGAGGACCGTAAAAAGAACGGGGAAACTGGCCGGAGGGTCTGTGCGCGCATCGATCGATACATCTCCGAGCAAAGTTGCAATATGTATCGCCGTCGAATAGATGCGGAACCTGAACACCCATAATGCTCGCCAGCTATGGTATTTAATCTCGAAAATCGATTGCTATACCCTCGGCGATTTATAACGCGGTTCATAAATCCAGGAAAAATTAGCCGAAAATTGGCTGCCTCGATGAAGACACATTCTTCTCGCTGGAGCACAGATTCTGTCGCTGAAATTATTTACTCGTTCTCCTTCGCACACTCTTTCTAATACGCAATCTGATGAATTAACTATACTTTTATCAACGTTAAATTCGCTCGACAAATTTTCGAACAATTTTCAGGTCTCGAGAAATCGACGATATTCGATTTAGTTAATAATAATCGCACTGCGATGATCCTGGACTCATTTCAAAGCTTCTACATTCTACTTTTGCAATAATCCTGGTTTCCAAGCTTTGAACATCTACTTCTGCAAGCTGTTTTTCATTTTCCAGTTTAGAAACCGGAGACTCATTTTTCCTGAAAAATTCTGCGACTTGCAAACTCTGTGAAAACGCGAAAAAATTTTTCTCGCAAATGGGCCCTTCGGAGATTTGAAGATTGAAGCCTCCCTTTTACGCGGAGACCTTAAAAATTGATGTACGATTTTTTCTCGCCGTTTTATGGGACAAAAACGAGGACCGCGTTCACCGCTACAGCGAATCTTGCGTCACTGAAAAGTTGCCCCTTACAGCTTACGTTTAAACTTTAATAAAATGGTTGGAAAAAATCGTGCATCAAATTTTCTTATCTCGTTGTAAAGGGGAAGGATTAATCTTTAAATTGATGGCAGATTCGTTTAAGGAAAAAATTTTTCATAGTTTTGAGAGAGTCTTGAATCTTTAGTATTATTTGGAGAAGACTTGCCTTCGGTTTAGCACTTGTCGCATTATGGAAAATTGTCTGAGGTGAAAATGAATGATGCTACGTTAAAGTGGAAGTTTGAAGCTATCGAACGAGACCAGAACTATGATTGTACCGTTTATTTTAATGAAATAATTGTAATTTGGATCTGGAAAAGATCTGGATTTTTGACCCTCGCGAACAACAATTTGCTTTCGAGGTTCCAGTGGTAATTCGGTGTAGCAATATTTATTGTTTGCCGACTTCCCACACAGTTTCATCCGCGGAATCGGATCGTCATCGTGGTCCATTGTGCCTCGAGCGGCTACAGCCTCGGAAGGCAGTGAATTAAAACCGCGCGAGCCTATTGTCGAACCGAAGAACCTGCTCAAGTTTCAAACATTGTGCCCTAAGAACCGATATAAGCCAGCACCTTAACTTTCCTCGAGAATAATGGCTCTCTGAATCGGCAAACAGAAACCTTCCTTCACAAAGATGGCATTTCTTAGCTGCCGAAAGTTGCTTCAACGATAAACCCCTTCAAGAATCGGTCAAATAACAGATTTCACATTTCTTTACTCCATTCATTTCGTTTTCAGTAATTTCAATTAACCCCTTGGCACGTTATAAAGATTTTAAACGAATTCGAACGAATATAAATGTTATACTTTTCCTTTAAGGCGATATCCAATTTTATTCGTTTGTAATAATTATTTAAACATTGAAGTGGATGTAGAAGTACAGAAAATATTTTTCTGTAACATTTTTAGTGATGGAAACGGTGTGACAGCTTCAGATTCGAAGGAAATGCTATGGCAAGGGATTAAGTATCACTCGTCTGACAAATTAGGGATCGTACTACTTGCCTCAGATTTCCTTTAGCATCGTCGTCTCGCCTGAAGCTATAGAAAATGTTACTCAACAGATTTTCAACTTTTTACAACAAATAGATCAGTGTAAAAATTAATTTCTCTTTGTCATTAATTCTTTAAAAGTGTTAACACCTTGCCATAGCATTTTCTTCAACATTTTCATCACTAAAAATGTTACAGAAAAGGAAAAGACAATTTATATCTTTTATACTGCTGCATCCACTTCAGTGCTTAAATATTAACAAACGAACAAATTAACAACATTTGGTTTCGTCTAAAAGGAAAGGTATAATATTTATACATTTAATAATTATATATTCGTGTATACTTAATATTTATCTGTTAGACTTTATTTAAAGTGTTTAATGCAAGTTTGACTCGTGATAATATTGCAACGGGTTAAACGACGATTTGTACGTCTAGATAGGATTGTTAATGGACGAATATGTTAATAGAGATTGATGCTAATGAGAAGATAGCCAAGCAGAGGTCCGAAATTGCAAAGATAAGACTGCGGTTCAAAGACGACGGTGTGCAATGGTTTTGAAGCATCGTCGGCTTTATCAGAGCGTCCTCAAACATGTAAGAAAACATCGCAAAAAGATCGTAAATCCTGAACTGCGGAGGTTTCCCGTGGCAGGATCATAGTGGGAGGTAAAATATTCGCTTATCCAACCGAAGCCGATAAGGCCAAGAGAAATCCTGGATAAATGCGCCGCTGATGCTTTCGGCTTATTGAAAATTTATAAAACCAATCCCGTCTCCGAATTAAAACCGCCAGTGGATTCGACGTCGACGATTGGCCAACGGTTTGTGGAGCTTGCAAAATAAAGATTGCACAGAAGGGAAGATTAAAGATGCAAGGAACTTGACATAAATAAAATTGCCATTCTTCTTTCAACAATTTAAACAAGATAAAGGTATTGCGTAGACATTTCTCAATCGATTTAATCCTCGACTGTTTTAAACTGCAATTACTCGCTTTTATAATAAATCCGCTAAATTCTCAGGCTGTTGATCAAGAAACATTTTGCAAAATAAAGACGACAGTAAATTGCAAGGAAGATGACTTAAATAAAATTGCCATTATTCTTTCAATAATTTGAAAAACAAAATTTGCATTAAACAAATACAATAATTGCTGAAACAGTTGATCAAGAAACTTTGCGTCTCACAAAATAAAGACAAAAATAAATTGCAAAGAGCATGAGCGAAATAAAAAATTCTGAGACACAGAGAACAGTACCTGATTCATACCACAATTGACGGATATCTGAAGTATTCATCCCTTGTCGCGACAAAAAGTACAAATTCGACTGGAAATTGCGAAAAGGACGCATTTTGACCACCCATTGTGCTGGTCTGATTTGCGATAATTGCGTTGATGGTAATATTTAAAAAATTCCGAGACACTAGGTACAGTCCCTGATGCATACCACGATTGACAGTTACCTGAAATATTCAGCGGTTGTCAGGACAAAAATACAAATTCTCGGAGAGCTCGGCAGGAACTCGTTATCTCGTTCGGAACTTGACAACTTTGTTCAAGTTGAATTTCGCGTATCTCGGCAGCGATCGAACGTTGTCCTCGAGCCTGCACACGGTTATGGCACTTCCAGATTCGATAATAGAAACGCGTACCGAAAGGAAACTGCGCGAAGCACAGTCGGGGGCTGTCGGAAACGTAACGAATCGATCGTCGGTCTATCGCGTGTGCTCCGCGATCGAGTGTGCCGCGGCATCGAGGAGCGTGTCTGTTTTTATGGATTCACAATCAAAATCCTGTAAACCGAAATTGCCAGCGTTACAAGCCGGCAGTGAAACACGATTAACCGCGTGTTCCAGTCACCTGGTACGCTCGTTCGTCGCGATGACGGACGCCGCCGTTTTAATGGGATTTCGATGCGCGCAGGAAACGCGAAATCGGAGCCGTCGCCGGGAAAAATTGTCGGGTATAATGGCAAACCGGGTTTTCCACCGTTGGAAAAACCCCCGGCGAGAGTTCATCTGCTCACCGGGCTCGGAGACGGTGTTTTCCACAATTTTCAAGCACTTTATCCGTGGATCGCCGCGTGTTCGGCTCGCATAAAGATTTGCATAATCCGACGAGGTATCGGCATGATGGAAATTGCCAGCTGCTCTGCAACCTGGTCTTCATTTTGTTTTTTTTTATATTCTGCTCGAAAATGTTCCTCGATCATTTGCAAAAATCCGTGGTCTGTGCACTTGGCTCGCATTTTTTCTTTTTTTTTTTTTTGTTTGGGTACGCGTGAATAAAAAGAGTCGTGGAGGCAGATGCGGAAAACAGCCTCTGCGATCCCTTGGAAAATTAATGGTGACCCCGTGCAAAAATAGCCGTTAATGATGAGGATTAATTGGTAATAACCTGGCCGCGGTAGCATGCGGTTTTGAAAGGTAAAGAATATAAATTGGGGAAAGAGAGCGTTACGAATTCTCTATCGACCTGTTCGTGCTTGCTGTATTTTTATTGTGAAAGGGGTTGAATATTTGAAGCGAGAAACACTTGTACGACAAAGTAGAGACTGTACTGCGCCTCTCAGAATTTTTAGAACGTTCTCTGGAACTTTGAAACTGTAGCAAATCAAGCCAGAATAGTAGGTTACTGAAATATACCTGTTTCACAATTTAAAGTCGAGTTTCTATTTTCCTTGTAAAAAGGGTTGAACAGTTAACTCGGCTACGATTTGCGTTATAAACTAGAGACCGTCCCACGTGTCTCGGAATTTTTGTAGCATCGCCTTCGAGTGCGAACTCGTAGGAAACGAGGAGAAAGGTAAATGCATTTGAAACATAAAGTGGTAGTGAATTACAGTTACAAAAATGGATGAAGACCATTGTCACTGGGGGGATGAACGCTTCCCTCGTTTGCCAGAACGATTTAAATGGTTTTCAGCGAAGGGTAACGAACAAAAAAAAAATGGAAATGTTAAAAAAGAGGAAATGAAGAAGAAAGAAACAAACAATGGGCGCAGCACACTCGCAAAGGGGAAACCAGTGAACCGAGAGAATGACACGAACACAACGGCGGCAGTAAATTGTTGCTTGCTACACTGTGCGTGCTAACCAAACGTTTGCTAGCTTTTGCATTTACCATCCGTTTCGTTTTCGCCGCTTAGCCAGCCCACTTTGCCGAGAGATATAATGCCGTGGTCTGTTGAATCAGGATTGCAAACGCCTGGTAAATGCGTTTCCTATTTCGCTCGGTCCATCTGTCGCAGTTACACCGAGGATTCTTTGGCTCATCTATTTCTTTTTTTTTTTTCATTCGGCATGGACACGTCAAAAGGTGTCACAGTTACACAATAATTTCGCTGCCATAATGTTCCCGATTCGTCCATTGATGCGCCGCTTATCCCATTTCTAGATTCGCTGTATTTCTTCCTCGAAGGGATTCAAGTTTTGCAGCTTCCTGAGATGATAACAGCAGTTTTTATTATTTTCAAATGTACCTTGGAATTGTTACTCAATTTATACAAATATTAATATTAATTTGAACAGTTTTAACGCATTTACATAATTTCACTGAAATTATTCAAAGGAGAATGGCAATTTTATTTTGAACGATCATTGAAATATACCTCTTTCAGAATTTCAAGTCGACTTTGTATTTTTATTGCGAAAGGAGATGAATATTTAAACTAACCAACACGTGTACAAGAAACTAAGGATTGTACTACGTCTCTTAAATTTTTCCAAAGATTATTGTGAAGCCCTGCGTAGTGAAAAGCGAGGCAACAGCAGTGTTGTTTTAATGGACAGGTCGAGAGCGGTTCGAAAATTTGATTTGTTACACGCCGGGGTGTTCGTATAACGTGACGCTGCATTACAGGAAATTCGAATGTCACAGTCAGCATTAAGAGTGTTTGCCCCGGGGCCACCTTCTGAAATATATAGACACCGGGAGTTACACAGATTCGAGCAGCGCAGACGGAATCTCTGAAAGAGCGAGACGAAGTTTCAAGAGGACCGCTGAGCACGTGAAAATGATTTGCCGGAGAAACGCTGACTTCGTGAAGACGCTGCCAACTGTAACAGATATTCGTAGGGACTGTAGCTGAAGAGCCCTCGAACGCCGGACCTGGAATTACCCGTGTTACAATTATTTCGAATTATTTCGCTGACACGGTGGCCGACGCCGAAATACAAATCAGAATAGGGGAACGAGACGAAGTAACGGGAAACTGTCATGTGCGTTTCGACGGGCCAATGCCACTGAGAAACAGTGCAATCGAATTGCGCCTCGAATTCGGTTTTCCGCCAGGAGGCAAACGACAGTGCGCCAGAATTCCTATCAGTTTTTTTTCCGCGAGGGAAAATGATATCGACGAGCAGGTTACATCGACGGAATATTAAATCCGGGGATTATGCGTCCGAGGCTCGGGCAGTACCGTGGCGGGAAGTCGCCCTTCCATGGAGTTGTATAAATCAAAACGAAACGGATCAAATTCGGCCCGAGGAACGATCCAATAAAGCATTTGAAAAACGTTTTCATATCCGCTTTGAATCGCCGTTCTTCGCGGGATATCGCGAATTTTCTTCGGGTTTTAATTGAATCTCGTACAATCTTCCTTCTGTATTTTTTTTATTAACCGGAGCCGATGACTAGATGAGATTTCAAACGGGAAAATCGTTTCAGGGTGATAGAGAGAGAGAGAAAGAGAAAGAGCGCAGGCAATTCGAGATCAGACGTGGTCGAAGGAGAGCCCGTTATTTGCATGCCGCGTCTCTGGGGGGATTCCAACAGATATCCCATCGTTGCTTGAGTAATCAAAAAACGCCTTGACTCCCTCCGTCCATCCCTCTCCTCATCGTCGTCTCCACCTTTCCTCCTTTGTGCGTCGTACTTTTTCCTCGCTCGTTTCTCGTCCTTTGGTTGATCTCCTCTAGGAAATCCATGCCGGCTGCCTTCCCTGCGAGTACATTTCGCGAAACGCGGGATGATAGATCGACGCGTGAAACAACTCGGCCAGAGTCTCGGAAGATCGAGGATGATGAAGCGGGACAGGGCCGGCGATGGGATTAAAGAAGATTCCTCCTCGCCGTTTTGTATTTCCCCGGCAATCCGATGTATTAACCCCGAAGAAAGATAGACTCGTTTATTTCCTCGAACGAATCTCCGTTCTCTTTCGTTCGTACGTGACAGAATGTTTGCAGGCTTGAAAAAAAGTAATTGTGATCGATGCGAATGGTCACTGACACAGAAGATATCCTCGCCGAGAACGAAGAACCAGTCATCGTGAATGCACGCAGGAGATAGCAGAGTCGACGACCTTTCCAATGCATTTTGTCCCA
>CM052095.1:11914319-11936892 GCA_028453745.1 Agapostemon virescens | reverse complement strand
TCTCGATATCTCTATCCGTTCTCGAGATACGAGCGACCAAAGTTTTCCCGCCAGACGAATGGAAACTGCCTCAACTTACGCCTCGTTGTAATAGGTCAGTGATCAAGCGCGTGGCGGTAGGTCACTGACCCGCGCGCCGGACCGAATCAGTGACCAGTGGGAGAGAGAAAGAGATAGTGGAGCGTCGAAAATTAGCATTGTCTTCGCGCGACGATATTTCGGGAACCAATGGACGTATCTCGATGGGATAAAAAGCATTTTAAAGCGCAGACTTGGCGCTTTCTATTAAACCAAGGCTCATCAAAATAGCTTAAATAATTCCAAAGTTATAACAATTTAAATATCAACAAATTTCAATACTACCTCTTCTACGCATCTCAGCGGTGTCGTTCGAATACATGTGCTAGATTTAACATTAGCCACTGTGTTTTTCACCTTTCCAATGCCTTTTGTCCCATCTCGATATCTCTATCCGTTCTCGAGATACGAGCGAGCAAAGTTTTCGCGCCAGACGAACGGAGACTGCCTCAACTTACGCCTCGTTGTCCTAGGTCAGTGATCAAGCGCGTGGCGGTAGGTCACTGACCCGCGCGCCGGACCGAATCAGTGACCAGTGGGAGAGAGAAAGAGATAGTCGAGCGTCGAAAATTAGCATTGTCTTCGCGCGACGATATTTCGGGAACCAATTGACGTATCTCGATGGGACAAAAAGCATTTTAAAGCGCAGACTTGGCGCTCTCTATTAAACCAAGGCTCATCAAAATAGCTTAAATAATTCCAAAGTTATAACAATTTAAATATCAACAAATTTCAATACTACCTCTTCTACGCATCTCAGCGGTGTCATTCGAATACATGTGCTAGATTTAACATTAGCCATTGTGTTTTTCACTGAAACTGTTGTCGACTGTTCAGACAACTGTACGAAGACTGCAAGGTTGTTAATTAATTACAAATGAATATTGTTTTAAGCTTCGTTTTCCATACGTCTTGCCACGTCCTCGAAACCCTCTGGCAGCCGCGACTCTAATTTGATTATTAAGAGACTTCAAAGACAGAAACATGAAAGAATCCTCGAATTCTGAAAAAAAAAATACCGTCGTGACTATTAATCCATTAGAAGGCAGACCCGCGCGTTCACGCGCTGTGTACTGTCGGGAGCACGGTGCAGTCTACACAAAAGGAACCTCGCACGTGCACGCACGCTGCACACTCGACTTGAATTAATTAAAGTAAAGTGACCCTTTGTTTGGGAGACCGTGTTCCCAGCCGCATACAGTACGGAAGAGAACTTTTAAATTAGTCGATGCTTTCATACGTATTCTTCTATTCTCGAACACATAATAATTACATTCGTGTTATTCACGGTGGACAGTGATATACGCGGTCGCACCGAGTGTGTAACAAATACTACTTCGAACTCTGAATTATCCTGTAAAATAGGAGGACTCGAATAAACCTTTCGACGGCGCAGCCATAAGCTTCGAATCCATTACTCGAGGTTTAACAATTTCTCGCAGGACGAAAGGTTTCAATTTCTCCCTTCTCGCGGTCCGTTCGCCTAAGCTGACCGGACCCATGGCAAATTAAAGAAAAACATTCCATCGAATCGACTCAGAAGAGTTTTCTTTCTTTCTCTGTTACAGATACTGCAGCTGCAGATGAACGATTACAGATACCACTACATGTTCACCACGTTTGTAAGTATTATTCGTTTCCTTTCGAGCTCAGAGGAATGGAAATTGAGAGTGGGAAAACACGGGGCTAATGAAGCTCGTTTTAATGCGGTTCGCGAAAGTTCGACGCCTGTGCGCGCTTTGCCTTTTAATCTGCATGCGAATCGGCGCGGCTGCGGGACCCTAACTGCGCCCGAAGCGAATTAGGCTTGAGGTATTTGCTGCACCAACCCCCGGAATCCGGGCTGGAAAAGGAAAAGCGCATGGGAAATGGAAAAGTAACTCTTAGAAAATTTTAAATCGACTACAACACGAGAATTTAGCCTGCATCGAATTTAAAAATTTATTTCATTTGTTAACACGAATCTAAACTATATGTAGAGTTAATTAGGGCTCAGTCCTTGTTGGATCAACCCCCAGAATCCTATTGGATGGAAAAGTAACGCTTACAAAATTTTAAATCGATTACAACACGAGAATTTGATTAAAAATTTAAAATCAACAAGAATTTGAACTGCATTGATTTTAAAAATTATTTTACTGTAGTGAGCATTAATTATTTTTAAAAAATATTAAATGATATTTAATTTTTGTTTCTGTGTTTAATTCTGCTGTTGGGTTAACGAATATTTTATGGAAAATGTAGAACTGATCGCGATACGTTCCAGCGAAAAATTATAATGATAAATATTAGCATTTAAAAATTAAAACGAGTGAACCTGTAGGATCACGATCTTGCAGTGCCCCAGTGGAGAATAAAACGCAACGTAATCCGAATATTAAAATGCAGAACCGTTGTTCAATATTATAGCAACGGGCTTATGCATTTATGCAAAATATATAACGCACAGAAAATTTCACTGCGGGTTGAGTCAACTTCTGGCTGCGCGATATTAAGGAATTAAGTTTCTGTTTATAATTCATGGTTTGGTAAATTAGCCTTATGGAAATGCGTGTTTGTGCAAACACCCACAGTCTATTACGATGTTAATGTTGGCCTGGGTATGGCAGCTATCTATTATCAAGTCATCAGGATGCCATCGACTTTATTTTGTTAATTTATTCTCTGCTCATATCATTCCATACCGTGCAATTTAATTATCTGGACTTTCAAGAATTACTCGCATGCATCTCTAAATTAATGTTAATTCCGTCGCATATTAACTAACGAGTTGTAATCCGCAGATATTCAATTTAGCCTTTACACCAGTAATTAATTAAACATAACTACACATTTTATGCGCGCCATTTTACAGCGAGACAACGCAACAACATAAAATCGACACTAAATAATTTTCATCCCTTAAGCATTCCCGTTGCATCTCCAACTTCCAAATGAAATTTTCCAGATCTGGCTTAACAATAAGTGAAGCCTATAATATTGCAAAGACGTAGAAACGTTCTCCCCATTAAATCAAAATGGCGAAGCACTTCTGAACTGCTGGAAACAATCCAGAATATTTAATCTAAAAAGAAAGTCTACAATTTCAATTTAATTCCTCAAGCATTTCCACTGGGCCAACCCCTAATTCTCAAGTGCAATTTAGTAACAAATACAGCCTACAAAATTGTAAAATTGTAAAAACCGTTCTCCCCATTAAATCAAACTAGCGAAGCACTTCTGAACTGCTGGAAACAATCCAGAAAATTTAATCTAAAAAGAAAGTCTACAATTTCAATTTAATTCCTCAAGCATATCCATTGGGCCAACCCCCAATTCTCAAGTGCAATTTAGTAACAAATACAGCCTACAAAATTGTAAAATTGTAAAAACCGTTCTCCCCATTAAATCAAAATGGCGAAGCACTTCTGAGCTGCTGGAAACAATCCAGAAGATTTAATCTAAAAACAAACTGCACAATTTAATTCAATTCCCCAAACATTTCCAGTCTAATTTAATAGCACACGAAGCCCAAAAAGATTATAAAACATTTTCGCAAAAAGTGCTCAACTTCTCCGGTTAAAATTTCCAAAATTATAATTCCAAGCAGACTCAGAGGAAAACTGTTGGAGTCGAGGAAAAGCGTTCTTCGCGGGGAACCAAAATGGCGGACAAGCTCTCGAATTCTGCGAGCATCGTAGCGTTCGATCTCGAGGCTAGTTAGCGCAGAGTTAGTCGTTCAGACATGATTTATAATTACCGCGGTGGGATGGAGGACTCTCGCTGGATCGTTGAAGTAAATAATGTGGATTTCAACATGGTCAGCGAGTCGCGCAACCTGCGAGTCGGGTCGACAGATAAAGCTGGCTTCCGGTCTGCAGCGGCCAGCCAAGGCTTTGCCTCCGCTCTTTTCGGCTTTTCCTTTCCTGGCCCGACCGCGTTATTTCCCTCTCGAATTGTGATATCGTCGCAGGAAGTCCCCGGCAAGTGATTTATTCGGTCCGGGGGCAGTTATGTTTATGCAGCGCGTGCCGAATGTAACCAAAGTGAACGCGCGCGCTGCTGCTGCGCGAAAACCGCGTACACATTCCCCGCTTGCGATAAAGTCTCAGCCTTCTATTTTCCCCGCAGAGAAAATTGTTTTTCTTCGAATCCTCTGGCCACCGGACTTGTTGATTTATTTTTTTCGGTTCTCCCATCGTTTTACCTTTTTCCATTCAATGTTTTTCGTTTGCCAGTAACGCTGGCCGCAGCATCGTTTGCGAAACGACTACCTTAACGCTCGCTCTACGAGCCACTAAACGTAACTATTTCACATTGCTTTATAAAAGCAACGAGAATATTTCTCTACGAGCTACTAAAAGTAACAATTTTATATTAGTTTGTAAAAGTTACGGGAACATCTCGAAGCAAACTTTCGGCCATTTTCTTTTTATAATGCGCACGCCGACGAGCTTTATCGCCTCGAATAAGTAAATTAGGTAATTAAAAATTATTTCTTGCAGGGAGACTCACAGTCTGCCATTTGGACCGCGAAGTTTGTTTTTGAAAATTTATCATCCCTCTAATCTTATTTAATTTTTTCCTCCCTTAACGGCATCGCCGTATCACTGGTTACATTGTTGCAAACGATTTAAATAGCAAAAATATATTTTCGTTTATCTTTTGCTACAAACAGACATTCTTTATGGGAATAAAAATTAAGCTCTGTTTTAATCTCCCACATATTAATTTTATTTTTCATCCCTGAATGGCTTTGTTGTATCGCTCTTCCCGTTATTTGCAACCGAATAAAATGATTGAAATGATGGGACAGATTTCGGTTTATATTCTGTTTCAAATTGACAAATTAATTTATCCCCTGTTTCCATGTTACAGAAAAAATCTTCAGTCTACAATTTCCAATAAAATGTTTGCACTTCTACAATTTCACACATTCTCATTTTCTTCATCCCCTAATAACGTCACTGTCATTCCGTTATTTGCAACAGCCTAAAATGACTGAAACGAAGTAACAAATTTCAGTTTATATTCTGTTCCGAATCGGCGAATTAATATATTTTCTGTTTCCGTTTGGCACAAAGGCCCGCGCAGAGAGGGCGTATCAATTTCCCATAAAAATTTCGCGACGCTTTAATCTCCCCCGTATTTATTATTTCCCCACTTAATGGCGTCGCTATATCAATCGTTCGAATATTTATGGCAGAGTCGTTGTCCAGGAATTTTATAACGCGATCTCTCCGGGCCAGCATTTCAATTACGGGACGCACGATTATCAATGGCGGACCGTTTCACGGATAACCTGATTCACGGTGTTCGAGTGGCCGTTAATGCGCGAGAAACGGTCCGCGTTTTCGCGGAAAATTTTCCCGCCAGGATTTCCAACGCGTTTCTCCGTTCCCTGGGACGATCAACCGTAGCGAGACGGAGGGCGGGGTTTTTGAATTCGGCCCAGCGGAGGGGAAAACGCGACATTGTGCGTTTCTCATTCCGCGGAAAATATTCTCTGGTTTCAGGACATCGAGACGTTCGATCTCGAGGATTTCAAGTACAACAGCGTGAACATGACTGCGTTCCGTCTGGTGGACCTCGAGGAGCCAAAGGTGGCCGAAGTTCTGCGGCAGATGGAACGCTTCCAGCCGATTGGCCCCGCGATCCTCAACAAAACCGGAGTTATCCAGGTTCGTGGAAAGTTCGACTAACTCTTAGGCATGCCTGCCTCCGGAGAACGCGGTTATCGGGAAACACGGGAACGAGTTTCCCGGCCTCGCTCGGCCGAATGGAAAATCATTTTCCGCGTTTACACGGGACCCGCTTCCAGCTCCGAACGCCTCCAAGGTGACGCGAGCTGTACAATTTCACGACGATTGACCCCTGCAACTCGAATGGCGACTCTAAATCTGCCTTTTCTATATTCTTTGATTAAAATAACAAGGATAGCTTTGTTTATATTTTATTTAATGATATACAGATTATTGAAAAATGCCCGAGTCTCTAGAGAAGGGTTAATGGAACCCTCGGACTGTACCAAGAAATTTTTTCCTTTGCGGAAATGTCGTACGTGGCTTCGTTCTCGAGTTATTAGCGAGAAAGTACGGTGAATCAGTCTCGTGTAGGCGGAGAACTGCGTTGAACCTCGCGCCGGCATTGGCCTAGCCCAACTCCGCCCACCGTCTGTGGTTGGCTCGCGTTTTTCCTTTAAAACTCGAGAACGAAGCTGTGGGGAACATTTTTGCAGAGAGAAAAGATACGTGGAATGCCTTCAGGGATTAGGATTTTGTATTAGGCTGCATGCCTGTCTTGGTTTTGGTACTATCACAGGGTTTTCAATGAAAGGGTTGGCCCCTTTACACTCGAAACGATTTGTGACATTATTTCATGCACGTGAAGTTGATTACTATTACTTTTATTAGTTAATTACTTACACTCGAAGCTCCATTAATTTTTTAAAATGCTGGCAGTGATGTAAAAGCTATTATTTCCTGCACATGAAGTTTATTAACATTACTGTTATTAGTTCATTACCTACAATCGATTTGTTATTAATTCTTTATACTGCAGGCAGTGATGAACAAGTTATTACTTCATCCAGATAAAATTTATTACTATTATTGTTATTAATTCATTACTGGCAACCAAGTTTCGATTAATTTTTTATAATACAGACAGTGCTGAAAAATGTATTATTTCATACAACCATTACCGTTATTCGTTCATTACTTACACTGGATTGGTTATTCATTTTTTAAACTGCGGACAATGATGTAAAAATTGCATTAAACAATAGTATGGCAATTTTCAATGACGCCATTCGAGTGTCGAATTTTTCAATTTTAGAACTGTCGCATTGGATCGTCTGAAAGTTCAACGGTTTTGCTATAGTCTCGTCGGCTCACCCTATACAGTATTGTTCTAAGCTTTCGGTATTACGCCCCTCCGTTGGTCTATCCGCTTCTCACGGAATCAAGTGCCCGTACGATGTGATAAATTACTATGTAACATACTTCCGCATCAATTTGTTCGGCTTCTTGATCGATTTCGGTGCATATTATTGGAAAACGTTTACACCGGAAGAAAATGGAGTCGCGTCGTCAAAAAGCTTTTCACAGGAAGGGAAACGTATGTTCCAGGCAGAACCAGCTTTGGTGTACGACAGCGTGCAGGTTTTCGCGCACGGTTTGGCAGCGTTAGACCGCAGCCACGATTTGCGACCTGCCAATCTGTCCTGTGAGAAGGAGGAACCCTGGGACGATGGCCTGTCGCTCTACAACTACATTAATTCCGTACGTACGTTCTATATTCGCCTAATCGACCAAACGTACAAACATTTTAATCCCTCGATTTATCCTGAACAACTTTTCCCTTTGCAGAAATCATTTCCGTTGCTTCGTTTTCGAGTTATCAACGAAAAACGCGGATCAGCTGTGGCGCAGTGGGCGGAGTCTTGCTTGGCGAGATGCGCTGCCCACTCGCGACGCGTTCCAAACTGCTGCACTGTGATTCGTCCACGTTTTTCGCATATAACTCGGAAACGAAGCCACGCACGACAATTTTGCAAAGGGAAAAATTTTTTGGAATCGTCTCAGCATTCATCTCGGTCAAGGAACTCGAACATTTTCAGGACAGTCTGTATTTTCGACCGAAATTTCTTCGCGGGCTCAATGTTTGCGCCTTTTCTAAGTTTCGCAATTTTCTTTTTGCCTGTTTTGGAAAACTACGCGGTCGAAGTCGGCTGATTAACGAAACTGCGGCGGAGTCGGTTGAATGAAACCCCGAATCGATCAGAATCGAGCTGACGGCTTCAGTTACGTTTCCCTGGTCGTTGCTTTTAATTTCTACGCGCGAATTCGATCGGGAAGGAAACTGCACAGGTATCAAAACACCGCTCTTCCCAGCGAAATTCAGTGCTCGAATCGGTTTGCAATCTACTAATTGAGTTTCTCAATGGAAACAGAAAGCCGCGGGAACGATCGTCTATAATTTAACTATCGCAGCTCTGCGAGGCGCAAATAATTCGCCGACGTATCGGTCGCGATGTTTTCTTTTAATTAGCCGACTGCCGAATTTCCTCTCCATTTGTTAACTTTTTCGTTCGACGGCTGCTCGATCGTGAGCATTTAACTATACAGCATAGATCAACGCCTGCATCGAGAGCTTCATTGAATTGTGGACATTGCGATAAAAGGAATGAACAAACTCTATTTGTTGAATTAAAAGGAACGTTATAATTGACTCTTCGATTATGCACTTTTGGGGAAAGGTAACACGAATTCAGTATAATTGACAGAACAGAAAATGTGCCACTGTCAACGTCAGAGCGATATCATTTACATATAATATTATTGCAATTATGCATTTCTAACAAAAATGGGTAGCTGCAATTGAAAATAGTCAAAAGAAATTTTTCATCATCTCAAAGTTATTATTAATGACTTTTAAATGATTATTACTAAAAAATTGTTGATTATTAATCATGAAAATGATTGATAATTATTAATGAACAAGTACTGATAATTTTTAACGAAAAATAATTTATGATTATTAATGAAAAATATATGCTGCGATTTATGGCAGGCGAATGAATTAATTTAATTGTCCCCATGCAGTCAAATATTATTTTGCACAGAGTTTCGGCTTGTGACAAGTAAACGAATCGCTTTAGTTGAACGAAGAATGAGCTGAAGGGTGTCCAACGAGCTGAGATGACAAATGAATTGTCCTCGATTTGAAAAATTGTTTAAATAAAGATGATTTTCAACTTAGCAAGTCGATGCTTCCTCGCGTCGAGAGGGTAGAAAAAGAAGAAGAAGAAGAAGGAGATTTTCGCGCAACGCACGCCATTATTCAAGGCAGACATTTCCCGCGAAGGCAACTCGTCGTTTCTTCGCGCGAGACGATTTATCTTTTTACGCCATTTGAAAGCAACCAGCTTAAAAGTGTCTTTACCGATTTCCATCTCCTTAATTGCTTTCTCTGCTGCATTAATAAGCGACGCGGGTACAACGATACACCTTCCCTCGTCGGAAGAGAGGCGGAGCCGACAAAGAACTTCTAAATGGCGAGTCATATTCGAAGGGAGCCGTAAAATGAGCCCGCGAGCATGATGCTGCCCGTAAAAACCGCGCGGAACGGTTGGCGAATATTTGCGGGTCGTTGGATGTGCGAAACAGAGAAGCAAAACTGCGGATGCAACGCCGAAGCAGGGTCTCCAAACGCTCCGAACTCGTTCAAGTCGCTTATGAGTAAAGTTTAAAAAATCCTCAAGCAAAAGTTTCCTCGGGCGATTCTAAAAACAATTTTCCTTTGCCGTTTCGCGATTCGCCGCTTCGTTTTCGAGTTATTAAGGAAAAACGTGGACCAATCGGAGCCCGGGGGAGGAGACGTGCAGCCGCAGCAGCAAAATGGCGCCTCGAACCTACACGACTCCCTCGTTTTTCGCGAATAACTCGAAAACGAAGCGTCCAATTGCAAATCCGCAAAGGAAAATGTTGCTCGGAATCAACCCAGAAATAATCTCCTGCTTGAAATTTTGACATTTTAGAGTTGTACGAACGACTGCGAACGTATGAATGAAATGAGCCGAGCGGTTAGTAGAATTTTGTCGGGCCAGGGTAATTTGGTTCGCAGTGATGAAAGCAAGTGTATCTGTGTAAGAAGTGCATTTACGATATTGCTTGCTTTACGAGGATCTAACACGAGAACGACGCGGTTACAACCACTCAAAATTTATGACGCCCTCTCGGGCAGGAAACTGCGACGAAACACGTCAGCGCGAACGGAAAAATTTGTTCGATTTGCATCAGATTCGAATGCGAAATTTTCTAAAACAATTTTGCACTATCGTTTTTCTCGAAGCTTCTTTTCAGAGCGCATCCCTTGGCAATTTTTCAGCCCGTGTAAAACCGTGAAATATATGTTCGCTGACGTGATAAAAAAATTATCGGAATAGGGAAATATTTCTTGCGACCAGTTCGAACGATAATAAATTGCGAAAACATTATCGGAGGGTCGCAGAATTATTGGAAAGCTTGCGCGGCACAATTGTTGTGGTCGAATGTTGGGGCACGTAATATTGAAATACTCTCGTCGTCAGTTCCTCTACGATAATGCATACTAATTGGTCTTTATGAGGAGGATACGTTTTCGAAACGTGAAATATAATGGCGGTGTCACATACATTATACCGGGAAGGCCTTCGCGTATTTTATTTGCGCCGTACATTCGGCTGCCCGTTGATAATAAATGCTTTTCGAGTACAATATGTACAGCTTTGTTGGCTTAACGGAATCGTTATTTGTGCATCATCAAAAGAGGAATGATTTTCCGAGCACCATGCTGCCGCAGGATAAAATGCCGGACTCGTTGATTGTACGCGCCGCGACTCTGCAAGGCCTGACTGAATGAAATAGTAGTGCGATAAAACCGTTGATTTGTAGGGGTAGCGGAAATCGAGGTTATTGAAAATTATGGTAGTCGAACCGTTTTTAATAAGACAAACGAGGGGACCTTCGAAAAAATTTCTCGAACAAATACTGTGCTGGTAAAACTGTCAAGATTCCCAATGAAATCTCAAGGTCGCTTTTACGAGAACTTTTAGAATTTCTTTCAGGGTAACTGTTGCACCTTCTGAAGAACAATTTTGCACGTGCGTTTAACAGCATTTGAAGTGCGTCTGTGATTTTTTGCTAGCAAAAATAATCAAAATTGCGTGAGTGACACATTTTTTTATAGAACATGCCTGAGAGAGGTACCTTGGTTTTGACTATCGATTTCCTGCCACATTTGAAAATTGTTTCTGAAAGAACTGTTACATGTTTTGCGTCAGCGATTTACATACACGTAGACAGAGGTTTGAAGTGTGTCTGTGATTTTCTGCAAGCAAAAATAACCAAAATTACAAGAGTTCTAGATTATTGTATAAATATTTGTTTCGAAAAACATGGATCCTGGAAACAGCGATTCTGCGTTCTGGAAAAGAAAACCCAGAAAGAGCTTGTGGAAAACTAGGAAAGTTATATTTCCGTTTAGTAGAGCATCTCCGCTTCAATCTGCCCCGCGTAAAAATTGATATTCCCATAAAGTTGGCAACTGGAAAAATCATATATCGGCAGGGACTGTCAATAACCATCGGGAAACTTATTGCCGCAGCTATACCCAGCTCGAGGAACGATAATAAACATGATTTCCGGCACAGTCCTAGATCTGGGAAGTCCCGGGATATCCTAGGAATTCAATCTATATAATTTTACGATCATTTAAAAGTCCCGATAATACGGAGCCAACATACTCCGCAAAATTATTATTCCCCCGCTCGTGCGTCTGGCCCGACAAGCCAATAATGCAGCCGCTGCCCGTGGCTCGTATCGATACGCGTAGCCAACGTTTTCGAATTATCAGGATTTCCGATATCGCGACGAGATATTGGACGTCGAAGAATGACTGCTCTTATGCAGGAGCAGCGAGCCTGCCTCGACGCGTACGCGAAGCAACAGGAAACGTTGCATCAATTCAACTGTCGTATAATTCGTTGAAACGCGAATTATATCGTACAAACGCGGGAAAATCGCAGGGAAAAAATCGCGAGCGTAGATTGGTAAGCGTAAGCAAACGCTAAGCCGCAAACGCGCCGGGCGAGGAACGGGAAAGAACGGAGGCCAGCGTTGACGCATGAATAATTGAACAGCATATTTAGCAAATAGCCACGGAGAATGGACGCTCCTGTCTTCCGGCGTCTTCTGTCCGTCCCATCCGCCGTCTCCGACGTCCCCGTCGTCTCATCGATCGCCGCGTATGCATAGACTTTCGCCATTATCCGGAAACAACTTTTCCTGCCTCGGTCTTTCCACCGTAATTTATTCTGCATTTTTCATCTCGGCCTTCTGGATTACTTACTTTGGCCCACGTCGCGTGGGGAACGCAAGACCGGTGCGGGATCACCCGAAACCCGAAACCTCGAGCATCGAATCTCGTGTAATACGTTGTCGTGACACTTTTTCTCTGCTGCGCTCTTCGGCATCCAATTATTTTCGTTCGGGACGCCTTGCATCGTATTCCTGACGCTTTCCCGAGTAAAATGATACCCCATACGATACAATTTGCATCGCTTGTTCGATTAGTTTAGTATACTTATACAGGGTGTCCTGTATTAGTGAAAGAAATTGCTGGAGGGATTCTGAGCAACATTTCCCTTTGCCGTTTCGCGATCCGAAGCTCCGTTCTCGAGTTATTAGCGAAAAACACGGGCCAATCAGAGTCGCCGGTGTCACGTGCAGCGATGGCGGCGACTCCGCGGAGAACATGGCGCCGGAAACCGTCACGACTCCATCGTTTCTCGCCGATAACTCGGAAACGACGCGTCGGATCGCGATGCGGCAAAGGAAAATGTTGCTCGTAATCGGCTCAGGAATCGTCTCCCACTAAAAATTTTCCTCGAACGTTGCTGGTCACCCCGCACACTCGTTTCTTCTTTCCCTTCTAGCCTCGGCAGTCGCGTGCACGTGTCCTCGGAAAAAAGAATACGCTCGCGATGTTATTACCGCGCAGATGTTTATGCAGTTTGGAAACTGTCCGCGAAACTTTTTCCCCACTGACTTCGGATTGTATCTTTTACTACTTCCGGTCGAACAACGGAGCCAACTTCTTTCGCTGTTCTTGTTTTGCCGAGCGAGCCACGGACGCCACCATATTTTCGACCGAATCTGCCACTGTTCGCCCGGACCCGTTCCTTTTCTATTTCCTGTTCCTACGGTTTCGACGCGTCGCTTCTTCGACCGTCTCTCGCAGTCCACCTCGAGCTCATTGTCTCTTCGGAGCGAACACGTTCCATGGAGCTCGCCATCCGATCCGGGCTCACGTGCCGCTTGCGAACACGTACGGTGTCTATTAACTGAATATCAGTGACAGACTCGAACGCCCTGGTCAGCAGCGACAACACGCGGAGTATATGGCGGAACTTTCGGCTCGAGTTGCGTTTTTGACTCGTGCTGCTGCGAGGAACATCCCCCGCAAAACACTAGCAATCGCGAGCGCGGAATATTCCGCTAACGGTGATATGCGACAATTGCGACTCGCGGAATATTCCGCTTACGGTGATATGCGGCAATCGCGACTCGCGGAATATTCCGCTCACGGATGCGAACAGGTAAAACTTCGATTTTAATTTCTTCCTATGAAGCAGTTCACGTTCGTCATTGCATTCCTAACTACGGAATTGTTAATTGTTGTGGAGATCTTTATTACTGCCTAATGTTTGCGATGTAGCATTACGTATTGATTAAAGAATACCATATGTTAATTGAACTTTGATGGCTGTAATAGAAGCGAGGAGAGAGGAAAAGAAAATGAAAGAAGGAAGGGAGAAGCGTTTCGTCCTGGGTCCGCCAGAGGATTCGTCGGTAAATACATATGAAACAGAGGCGGATCAAAGTACTAGCGAGAAACTCGTCATGGCACAGCCGCCACAGAACTATTGAATTTAACCGTGTGCCGTAGAAGTTAATAAAAGTCACAGACTTAAGTAGAGTCATGATGAGATCGCGTTCGGCGTAGAATTTTCTAAAAAATCAGTATACACGTACAGGGTGTCCGAGAAGTATTGGAACGGTTTTGCACGTCGACGCACCGGTTGATTAAATTTTGCTTGATCGATGGAAAATGCGTTCCCGCTGCCGGTCCATTCAAACTTTTTAATCAACGCCGCGCAACGTTCAACGACACGCACCGTTCTCCGCTTCCTCGTCGCGCGCGCGTTGTTTAAAGCATTATTTATCGATCGCAACAATCGACCTTTCTCTCTCGGCTTTCCGGTAACGCGCACACTATGACCGATGTTCCAGTTATCATCTCGCATTCGACGCGCCACGCTCCTGCGCGTTCCGAGTACAAGCATTTCGCCGGTAAATCGTTTAATTTGCACCGAATATGCCTGCTGTAGTCGATTAATCGACGAACGCGCAATATTATCGTCCCTGCGATCCTTGAAACACCGATGATCCCTAACCGACTCCCAATGCTCGATTATGCTCGGCGATTCGATGATGTTGCAGTCCACGACTCGGAACAACGACGCTGCCATTTACAAGACTATGTCAATTTGCTACCATAACTTCGTTGTCGTTAATTATTTATTTGCGAGATTGTCTCTGGCACTTCGCCGACGTTCCCGCGATTAAAATGATACCAGACACGGTGCAGTTCGAATCAGTTTTAACCGAGAAGTGCACGAATTAGTGGAGCCTCTATTATCCGAACCGCCGATGCCGGAGAAGTTTCGTATGCCAACGAAAGCATTCGCGAGGGGAGAACAGAATGTCTTGGATCGTGAATCGTGCAGGAGATACGCTCGCCTCGGTGAGACAATGTTGATTTCGGTGACGTCACTTTGTTGCTGTTAATTATTTATTTGCGAGATTCTCTGTGGCACTTCGCCGACATTCCTGCGGTTAAAACGATACTAGACACGGTGCAGTTCGAATCAGTTTTAACTGAGAAGTGCACGATTTAGTGGAGCCTCTATTATCCGAACCGTCAATGCCGAGAGAAGTTTCGTATGCCAATGAACGCGAATATTATACAATAAATAACGAACTGCAGCGTGCCTGAGTAGGTTTCGGGGAAAATGGAAGTGCTGATGTATAATCAAACGCAGATAATCGTTGGAAAGTTAGTTAATTTAGTCTTGAGGATGTTCCTTAACAATCCTAATCTATTCCGCGCGCGTGTTCGCGCTATACTTTTTTCCTAGGCGTAAAAGTATTTCCATTGTGCGAATAACTCGGCACGCTAAAGCGAGATGGATCGAACAAAAGGATTCGGTTGGCGAATCGCATAAGCGACCTCCGTCAGTTTCATCAACAGCGAAGCAGCGTGGAAACGCGTAACTGCAGCAGCAGCAGCAGCAGCTGAGAGCTTGTAGATGCTGTGGCAATTAGCGAACAAACCCCGGGTAGGCGAGTACACGGTGCCGAAAATACGATGCTCGTTGTACAAGTCACTTCCGGTCGCCGTTGCCATTTGTCCCGCGGCCATGACGTATCGCGGCGAATTTCGCGAGAGCTGCGCCGCGATGACAGTTCGCCAGTTGCCAAGAAAAATCTGGTCCTCGACCGGTTGCAACGCGCAATTTAGACCGGCGACCGCTGGAACATACTGGGGAACGATGAAAGCGTAAATATCGAACGTTTTAATCTCCATTGTCCGCCATAAAAGTCAGTCCGCGGAACTCCGAAAAGCCTGGTGAAACCTGCGGCCGAACCAATTGTCACCGTCGGCCATAAGTGATCGATTGCCCCACGGATTTTATGCAAAATCAAAATCACCTGTATTAATCACACGACACGCCGGCTGCTACGTCCTGTCCGATGCCACTTTGTCGCTCCCGAACCTCGCACAGTAATGTCGCTTTAACTGCCCTAATAACTGCACGATAACTGCCTCGGTGCAATTTTTTAAAATGCCACCTATGTCGCTGTACGTCGTATTATCTTACAGCTGATAAACAGAACAATTTCCAATCACATCTGCTGAAACTATGCTGTCCTACAGCTAACTTAATCAATTATCCTATGTTTCGATAACTGCAAAAATGTCGCAAGACCGTGAAGAAGATTGTCGGGGTCATTTCAAGTCACTTTTTCCTTTGCAGTTTCGCGATACGACGCTTCGTTTCCGAGTTATTTGCGAAAAACGGGAGAGTCGCCATCTTCGAGACCAGCCGCCATCTTCTTCGAGACTGTGCGTCACGTGGCCTCGCGTCACCCCTTGCCGCGCTCTGATTGGCTAGTGTTTTTCGTTAATAACTCAAGAACGTAGCCATGGAGAACATTTTTGCAAAGGGAAAAGTTTTTTCAAATGATCTGAGGAACTTCCCTGTTCAGGCTCCTCGATATTTGTGTAATACTTTGTAAAATTATAATATTGTAATATTATACATATTTATTTACAGTGTTTGACGAAGTTCCTCGACAGAATCCTGCAGAAATCGGTTTTAAATATTGATAGGAATTTGATAATTGTTTGTTGAACAATTGAAGCGCTTCCGGATGGTATCTTATCGAGGTAGAGCGAGTAGAAGGGAGTTTGTCAGACGATTTGGCAGAATAACGAACCCCGGTCTCTTGTTATCTCGCAATTATGCACTGGCAAATCGATAGCGATCGCATAATGATTCGATAATTAATGGCTTTCCTCGACTGTTAATCAAGTAACAGGACTGATTTAATTAACTATTGTTTGGAGTCTCTCGACTGACGTGACAATTAAGTCCGATCGCGGGACCGATGACAGCGGGACCGGATGACGTGACGGTTGAATAGAGATCAAGCACTCAGCGTGAACATGAAGGGCACTTATCGTGCTGAACAACCATAATGCCTGTGGAACACGTATCGCTTCTCTCGTTCGAAATATTTAAAGGGAATCGCTGCAAACGTGATATCAAAAATCCTATTAATAGTGACAAACTGGAGCAACCTGGATATTCATTTTCCTAACAATTCCTTTATTGTTTAAACAATTCGTGGTTCGTCGAGAGGAAAGGAAATGGAACAAATGGGATTTTAGAAATGTCTTCGAGAGTTTTGTTGGATGTTTGTTAAAACCCTTGGGACGTTTATTAATTATTGAAGAGCTTGATTGAAGGTGCAACTGTGTTTTGTAGATGATTCTAAATTAAATTAAGAATGAATTTAGGGTTGCGAGCACTTATGTTTGCAGGCAAGCTTGCAACTGAGAGAACTTTGATGATTTTAGAAATTGAAGTCTTCGAGATTTTTGTTGGATGTTTGTTAATAACCTTTGAGATGTTTATTAATTATTGAAAAATTTGACTGAAGGTGCAACTGTGTTTTGTAGATGATTGTAAATTAAATTAAGAATGAATTTAGGGTTGCGAGCACTTCTGCTCGCAGACAAACTTGCAACTGAGAGCTTTGATGATTTTAGAAATTAAAAAGTCTTTGAAATTTTTGTTGGGACGTTTATTAATTATTGAAAAGCTTGGCTGAAGATGCGACTGTGTTTTGTAGATGATTTTGGATTAGATTGAGCTTGAATTTAGGGTTACGAACACTTCTGTTCGCAGGCAGGCTTACACGGCCTAACCGGACATATCGAATTCAACGAGGGGAAACGAAATAACTTTAAGCTGGACCTGCTGAAGCTGAAGAAAGAGGAGCTGGTGAAAGTAGGCGAGTGGAAGCCTGGATCCGGGGTTAACGTGACCGATGTCGGTGCTTTTTACGAGACCACGGCTACCAATATTACTTTGGTGGTTATGACAAGAGAGGTATACTAGACTAACAACAATCTTTATCGTTTAAATCTTGTCTCAGCCTCTTGGCACTTCTATCAAATAATTATCAAATAATATTACTTCAAAGTTGAATAAAACATTTTCACAAGGTTCAGTTTGTCTAGAAAAAGGAAGCTCGCAGTGGCTATCACGATCGCTTTCGGTGTCCGAGTGATCCATCAAAAAGATTTTATCTGCCTTAGGAAAAACCGTACGTCATGGTAAAGGAAGACAAGAATCTGACAGGGAATGCGAGGTTCGAGGGGTTCTGCATCGATTTGCTCAAGTGGATCGCCGGCCAGGTCGGCTTCCAATACGCCATAAGACTGGTGCCCGATCACATGTATGGGGTCTACGATCCTGAAACCAAGGAGTGGAACGGCATTGTCCGGGAACTCATGGAAAAGGTAAAAATCGGAGAGCTTTGCACCGAAAACGGAATTTCCTGGCAACGCTAAAGCCAACGTTAAACATTTCTATCAAATTTCAGTATTACTTTCGGTATTAACTTTAAAATTCAAGCGATTGTTAACTGTTAGAGACACTAAAAATTGTCAGACTATTATTTAAAATAATTGTTACATTACAACGTTTGTATTTAAGAAGTTAGTAAAAATTGAAGTGTTGCACGTACGATTAATAGTAACAAATTTGATACGGATGGAAAAGAAAATGAACCGCGTACAATTGAATTCTTCGGGGACCAAAATTGCCTCGAATTGGTAATTAAAATTGCTTGGAGTGCAAAGGGTTAACTGTAAACATTTTTTAATTATTACTATCTTTTATTTTATATTCGCGCAACTTTTTTACGATAAAACGAGTGATAATCAATGAAAGCGGAGGTCTTACCCTTTAAAACGAGACTAGTGTTTTTAAGTCCTCAGGAAGGATTCCGAACAATAATTGAATACCAACGAGGAGAGGATCGCGTCGGATGATCGGGCAAAAATTGTATTAAATCCGGGGAAAAAGGTGAATTACACGGCAACGAATAGAAATGCCGTGTTTCTCTTGTTTTTTTTTCGGTGGAAACGCGAACGCGGAGGAATGCGGTTTACAAATGAGAGGAGGATGGACAATTTTATATGCAAAACAGACTTCCGGCGTTGTCACAATAAATTCGTCTCGGATAGTATTTCATTATGCATACTATAAGCCGCGGCGGGCATGTAATTTCGAGTTTTCTAGCGAGCAACAACGTGTTCGATATTCTGATTCATAGACCGTCACGCAGATGCTGCCGTACTAGCTTCTGAATTCTAATACGACGCCTGCTATTAAATCGCTGCTTCTTCTGGAACAGCGTTTAACGTGTTTTTCATCTGCTCCGGTAACATCCTTGTTGCTCCATTACCCTAAACAAATTTATCTCGCTTCTAGATTAACCCTTGCCACTCGAATGGCGACTCTGAGCCACGACAAATTGTTATTGTCATTGAAACTGTTATTTAAAACAATTCGTGTCTCGCTATAATTGTATTAAATATAAAGCAAATCAAATTAAATTATTAAAATTTGTTTTAATAGTATAGTGTGCTATTTTAGGTAAAAAATTGCTTGGGGTGCTAAGGGTTAAAATTGTAAAGAAAATAGTATAGTATTAATTTTAAGTAAAGGAAAGTGTTTCGATTTGGGAATTAAAATTGTTTGAGGTGCTAAGGATTAAAATTGTAAAGAAAATAGTAAAGTATTAATTTTAAATAAATTATTAAAATGTATGTTAATATTATGGGATCCTATTTTAAGTAAAGGAAAGTGTTTCGATTTGGGAATTAAAATTGTTTGGAGTTCTAAGGGTTAATATTGTGGGGAAATGGTATAGCAGAGTTTTTCGTCTGTTTGAAACCTAACGCCTCCGCTATGCGAATGATCGTTTTCTCGAAAGACGGGTCAGGGTGAGCAGGAACGGTCTTCGGTGGCGTAAAAGTGAAAATCTCTGACGATAAGACATTAGAACCGGAAAAAGGAGGCCTGGAGGAGCCCTTGAGGCGCGAAGGACGCCGATAGCCCTTCAACGAGGTCGTATTTCGCAATGCCGTGGGCGAATTCCGAAGATCAGCGGTTTATAAAACATGCAAAGCAATCTGTCCCCCGTGAAAGGGTGTTCCCGCCTTAACCTAGAAACCGGGCGAAACCGTAAGCGGATCTTCCCGAAGGAAAGACATCATTGCCGGGTGACCTACCATTCCGCGTACGTTCGCATCTAAAAAATGCATTCGCTATTTTGCAAGGCAAACATTCCTCGAACCACCGAACCGAACCGTGTCCCCGTGATTTTGCATGAGACGACGAATATCGTTCCTCTTCTCGACTATCGAGCTCCTTTACGCGATCGACAAAATTCATCAAACTGTGACGCATTAAACCGCCTGCAGAAACTTTGATAATTTTTTCTCGCGAATCAGACCACCACTGGCTTCAAGTACGAACCTTCCTCTTTGCAATAAGCGTTTAAAAATTGATCTACGATTTTTTTTCGCCGATTTATAAGACGTCGAATCGAGACAAGTCCACCTGTCACTGTGCGAAACGGCAAAAACAAGTCGTGATGTACTGAAACATCTGTAGAAAGTTTGAAAAATTTTTCTCGCCAATGAGCATAGCATATGTTTCAAGCCTGAAGTCTCCTCTTTCCAACGACCTAAGAAAACTTGATGTACGATTTTTTTTAGCCGTTTTACGAAAGTTTCAATGAAACGTGTACGAACAACTTTGCAGTGACGCAAGATGCACCGAGGGGGTTTGACAGCGCCGAACATGGCCCTCGTTTCTGTTTCATAAAACGGTGAAAAAAAATCGCAAGTCAATTTTTGAGGTCTCGACGTAAAGAGGAGGCTTTGTTCTTCAAATCAGTGGAGGACTTATTTTTGAAAAAAATTTTTTAAGGTTTCTACAGCGATTTCAATATTCCTCATTTTTGAGACATAACGTAGCACAGGCTTCGCTGAGTAGTTTCACTCAAAGTTCAATAACTTTGCTAAAAAAAATCGCAGATCAATTTTTCTTGCGTCGTTGCAAAGAGGAGACTTCAATCTTCAAATAAGTGGAAGATTTATTTGAATAAAAAATTTTTTAGCGATTTTATAGAATTTTTAATCCATAGCATTTTTTAGATAAAGTGGATCTTCGATTCCCGGTCTGCTGCATTATTGCAAAATATGTTAGGGAAAAATGAGGAAAGGCATTCAAAAGTAGAAAGTTCAAGCTTTAAAACGAGTCCAACATGAAGGCTGTACGATTATTTTTTACGGAATTATAATAAATTGAATATCGTTGATTTTTTAAGAATCGGAAATTTGATATTTCAATATTTTTTGGATTCACTTACGCTATTAACAAATCATTTTTTTGCTTGTCCGCAGAGAGCAGATCTAGCAGTCGCATCAATGACGATCAATTACGCTCGCGAGAGCGTGATAGATTTCACCAAGCCGTTCATGAATCTTGGTATTGGAATTCTGTTTAAGGTGAGTCGCTGTTATTGCCAGTGTTCGTCTTGGATCGTTTAGATTTATATTTAATTTGTAATTTACAATTACAAGAAAACTGTCTCGCTATTCCATGCAGATTCGCGTTCATGCACTTCTCAAAAATGCAATAATTTCAAATATTATATGCTCCTCGATTAATCCTCCAATATTCACACAATATTAAAGTGTAACTTAGCAAACATCAGCTTGGACTTGCGAGATCAATAGATTAAGTATAACTAGTTAATTGAAAACATCCCTGTGCCTACTCGTAATAAGACATCGTCGCCATATTGAGATCAATGAACGTTAACAAATGCACCGATAAAAAGTTAAACCTCACGTCGAGAACCTCGTTTTATATTAAACATTTGAATACAATTAGTAAGCAACTAATTGCTCAACAAATCGTTCGACGACTGTACAACTTCTTGTCCACTCTTCTTCAAACTTTATCCATGTCCATAAATCTTGCTCAATCTACTCCAAACCTCAACAATTTTATTTAACTTTGTTCAAACTTCTTCACAACTTTTACAATCTTGTCTTTTGTCCGATCTGTGCTTTTCTCGCGAACGCAGCGGCGAACGGAACAATCCCTCGAAAATGGTGATCAACCGGAGCGAACACCGGTCCTGGTAGTTCGCCTAATCGATACAACCTCCGCGATATCTCTAATAAACAAATTCGGCGTTGATCGTCGAATGGTTAATTGGGAATAGCGCTCGGGTCCTCTGTTCGAAACAATCACAAAGTTCCCCCGCAATATTCCCCGCATAATTCCGTGGAACAATGTAACACGGTTTGCGCACCGAAAGGATTAGCAGTGGTAATAGCTGGCCATTACTATGAACAATGGGACAGAGAGAAAGGCCGAGGTGGAGGGGGTTCGGAGGAGCATAGCGATCAGAGGATAGGGCACACACGTACTCGCCACACACGAGGTTCTCGATGAAACCGATTTACCAGCGGTAAAACATCCTCGCTGAGGACCCGTCATACGGCGGGCGAGAGGTACGGGATCCGTTTTAATTAAAATCGTAGCGTAACGTAATTTAGGTGCCATCCAGCCAGCCAACGCGGCTGTTCTCCTTCATGAACCCGCTGGCCGTGGAGATCTGGCTGTACGTGCTGGCCGCGTACATGCTGGTAAGCTTCACCCTGTTCGTTATGGCCCGATTCAGCCCGTACGAGTGGAACAATCCACACCCGTGTCTGGCGGAGAGCGACGTCGTCGAAAACCAGTTTAGCGTCAGCAACAGTTTCTGGTTTATCACCGGCACATTCCTCCGTCAGGGCAGCGGGCTCAACCCCAAGGTACAACTCTCTCTCTCTCTCTCTCTCTCACTCTCTCTCTCTCTCTCTCTCTCTCCACCCGACCGATTCCTGCCTCCACCTCTTCCACCCCCTTGGACAAGTCTCGGAACCGTTTACCTACTCGCGTCAACCCACCCTCGTCCAATCATCCCTTCGCAACGGCAACCACCGCTTTACAACTTCGATCTTACTTTCTTAGCCGTTTATCCTTTGGCTTGATTCGAGCCAGCGTCCGGTTCGTGGCTTTAGGTGTTTCATTGTTAATCGGAAGATCACTGGGACTAGTCGCAGGAGCGATACTGTAAAGTTATCGGGAGTATTGTTGCATTCTGCTTACTGGCAGGCTCAAGTTGCTGGTAAATTATTAATCTGGTTATTGGCAAGCTTAATTTGCTGGTAAATTATTCTGTTTGTTAGATGCAAGTTTAAGTTACTG
>CM052095.1:11901249-11913919 GCA_028453745.1 Agapostemon virescens | reverse complement strand
AAGTTCAAGTTGCTCGTAAATTATTCTCTACCTGTTGACAAGCTTAAGTTGCTGGTAAATTATTCTGTTTGTTAGAGGCAAATTCAAGTTGCTGGTAAATTATTCTGTAGCTACTGGCAAGCTCAAATTAACGACAAAATCCCTGCGACTGACGAGATCCTAGTAAATTCTAGATTAGTGAATTCTAGGTGCAAATCACGCACCTCCGAAAAATCAGAATCGCTCTAGAAACCGTGAATCGAAAAAAGAAAAAACAGTACGCATCCTTCCGCACCAGCGTCCACCTCCGAAATCCTTTCAAGCAAATCCCCGAAGCCAGTCTCGCCTAAAGTTCAGCCAGCTCCGTTCCTCGGAGCGTTTCACGAGTCACCGATCCTGGGAGAACCGGATGCTGTGAAATCAGAAGCTGTGACATCCGAATGCGTCGAGTGTCGTCGTCGTCGTCGTCGTCGTCGTCGTCGTTGTCCTCGTAGCCTGTGGTCCATTCGAAGCTGTCCGGCCTTGCGTCGCGTCCCAGATATTTCCCATAGGCCTGCGCGTTCGTTCCAATTTCAGCAGCCTAAATAAAAAGGAAAAACCAGCGAAAGACAAACAAACGAAACGCGCGAGGGTGGGCCGGGGGATGAAGAAGGAGGGGAAACCGAAAGAGAGTACAGAAACGGTCGGGGGCATAATGGTTGAACTTTCGCGGCGTGTTTTAACTTTCTATTGTGTCGTGTCCGACGGGCCGAAGAATAGGAAAGCGAAGCTAGAGGATAGGAGAGAGGATCGTCTTCGGGACGCATTCACCGCTGGCAGCGAAGCAATACTTGCAGCCCCGGTTTTCTGAATTATTTGACGCGAGGAAATACTGGTCGAACGACGCGGAAAAACGGAAAAAGAGCCACGCCGCACAGGAAGCTTTAGGAAGCGTCTAACGATGCGAGAACATCGTCTGTCCGCCGAATCGTTCGTTTCCTGCGGGATTATACAGCGGGGAGCGAAATCGTACCGATCAAACGATCTATATTCGGAACAATCGTTATCCGTCCATTTGCCAGGACCCTTGGCACGGGATCCGCTGGCATACAGCTCGCCATTTTATATTTTACCAAGCTTCTCGGACGGGAGTCTCCAACAATCCTCCTGGACTCATTTCGAGACACTTTTCCCTTTGCGAAAACGTCGCGCGAGGCTTCCTTCTCGAGTTATTAGCGAGAAACGCGGATCAATTGGAGCGCGCCTAACGGAAAGTTGTTCCCAAAACAATTCTGAGCAATACTTTCCTTTGCAGATTTCCGATTCGACGTTCCGTTTTCAAGTTACTCGCGAAAAACGAGGGAGACGTACTATTACGCTCTCCTAGCCTCGCCGCCATTTTCTTTCGGTACTGCACGTCACGTGACGCAGCGCCAGCCCCCTCGCCGTGATTGGTCCGTGTTTTTCTCCGATAACTCGGGAACGGCGTGTCTTATCGCAAATCGGCAAAGGAAAATGTTTCTTAGAACAACCTTAGGAATAGCCTACTTCAAGTAAATCGAACATCCTTCGGAAAATAACTATCTATACTAGTTTTATCGCGTCTCTAACTGCGACGGACGAATATTGCGACGGTTTGAACATTTCTCCGTATCAGAAATGAAATAGTAAGCGATTTTTAACGAGTTCCAGAATTTTTTAAGATTTCAGAAGTTCCGTGAGAACAGTTCGAACGATCGTGGAAGCGCCTGCGTTCTCCGAACGTCTCGCTTCGATTAATGGATAAATAATGGTGTTCCGGAGGGATCGTGTTCGGCGTGTTCGAATTTCATTCTCGGTTGTGGACGGAGAGATCTGTAACGCGGGAAATACGGTTAACTGCTTCAGGTTTCCGGGCGAATGCCATCGAGGCTGTTCTCATTCATGAATCCCCTCGCTGTGGAGATCTGGATGTCCATGCTGGGCGCTTACGTGATGGTCTCCTTGACGATTTGGATAGTGGCGAGGTTCTCCCCTTACGAGTGGGGAGAGCCCAGAGCCTGTCCCAGCTGCAAATGCCCTCTGCAGGTAGGCTCCCGTCGTGTGGTGCTGTTACCTGCCCGTGTAATTCGATCCGCGGGAAAACTATGCCGTCGAGGGAGCCGCGGGGAACGATTCTTCGCAGGGATTAGCAGAGATTTCAACTGGAACTGTATTTGCGAAACCAGTGACGTTTCGCCGGCCAGTTCGGATAATAGAGGCTCCACTGTACCGCGCAGAACAAACACAATCGTGATCCGAATGGTGTCGTGTCGCGTATCGTTTGAATCGCAGAAATGTCAGGAACGTGCCAGCAAAGGTGAAACAATAAAATAACGAACGGCAAAAGAGTTTCGTTTAATTACTTTTGTTGCAATTAATTAGTCTTCGTCGCAATCGGTAAATTGCTCGGTAATTGCGAGCGTTCCGGCCGGGATAAATTAAGAGGCAACTTCCGGGAGTCGTGCAAGGTTATCGCGCGGAGTTTCGGCGTCGTTGCACGCCGAGGAACATTGTGTAGAATCTTGTACACGGTTCGCGTTCTATCTGCGCCGGCATATGATATCAGCGGTCTCGGGAATTTAGGGCAACGATCCTCGCGGCTCCCAACGAGCCTGGCGCGGAATGCGCCGGGGACTTTAGAATAGACTGTGTGTGTAATTGTCCTTGAAATTTCGCACCACTTGGCGGGGGTCACGACGCGATCAGGGTGGTCACGTGAGCGCCTTGGACCCCGACAGCGACGACATTCCCCTGCTGAGAACCGTGAACGAGTTCACCCTGGCCAACAGCTTCTGGTTTATGGTCGGCACGCTCATGCAACAGGGAAGCGACCTAAACCCCAAGGTAAACATGTCACCACAGAGTCCGGCGCACGCGAAAACATTAAACAACTGCGACAATACGCGGGGACGGAAAAGCTTGTTGGAACAGCCGATCGGTTTTTCACAATATGGCCGGGACCTCGTCGCACTTATCGCGACAAGGCGCACCTTGACGGAATCGCATGCGGCTTAGTTCAGCTTGTGCGATGTTGTTCAAAGCTGATGTAGCTTTTTCGAGCTTCTTCGATTTTGTTTAATCATGTTGGGGGCTGATGTGGATTGTTCAATTTTGTACAAACTTGTGCAGTTTTGATTGATGTTGTTCAATCTTGTACAAACTTGTGCAGTCTTGATCGATGTTGTTCAATCTTGTACAAACTTGTGCAATTTTCATCGACGTTGTTCAATCTTGTACAGACTTGTGCAACTTTCATCAATGTTATTCAATCTTGTACAAACTTGTGCAATCTTGATTGATGTTGTTCAATCTTGTACAAACTTGTGCAGTCTTGATCAATGCTGTTCAGTCTTGTACAAACTTGTGCAGTCTTGATCAATGCTGTTCAATCTTCTTCAAACATGTGCAGTCTTGATCAATGCTGTTCAATCTTGTACAAACATGTGCAGCCTTCATCAATGTTATTCAATCTTGTACAAACTTGTGCAGTCTTGATCAATGCTGTTCAATCTTCTTCAAACATGTGCAATCTTGATCGACGTTGTTCAATCTTGTACAGACTTGTGCAGCCTTCATCAATGTTGTTCAATCTTGTACAATCACGTTGTAGGCTGATTTAACACGGTACACGGGAAACAAGTTCTCAAGGTAATCCTCGCGATTCCCTAAATAAAACGAGGAGTCCTCGTAGCTGCAAACAGCAAAAACTCCGGGACCAACGACGACATCCTCGAGCTTCAAAGTAACCCGTTCCCCGTAACAACATTATTCGCCGTAAAGGTGTCCGTTTAAAACGAGCTCGCGTAATTTCGCAGCCGTTGTAAAGCCGGTACGTGTGCGGGTCCTTGGATGCAGCCGTGAAACTGCGTGCTCAGACCAACGGGCTTTCTCGGACGAGCCACGAAAAACCAGGTTTCGCTTTATTCGCCGAACAATTACGAGGACAACAGCGGCTCTTTGCCCTTTTTGCGAACGGCGGCCACGTTTTTCCCTTTCGCCTGCTTCCGAGGCCGGCGTTTTCTCGTTTCCGGCACCGTTCGACTCTTTCCTTCCGCGTTTCCCCATCGAACTTTTTGCCTTTCTGCTCCTAATCATCAGAACGAACGACATCCCCCGCGTAGAGCCTCGAACACACCCCGAAATACTAGCTGGACGGTCGAATGTACGCTAAGAAACCAATTCTTGACAAATTAAAGTTCGAAATTAAAAAATATGAGGTTTCTACAATTTTTTTAGGGGAAAGCTAGGTATTTTATCGACGAAGAATAGTATTGAGGTAAATTATAGTCATTTTTGATGGACGTATCTCGAAGGATTCGTCGGACGTTCGATTTATCCGTGTGGATGTCGAAAACAACGATTAAGATCGATTTTCCTTAATTTAAAATGAGTTTAGAGGAATTTCTTGGGATAGCCAAGTACTTCATCGAGGAGGAATAGTGTCTACATAAATTGTAGCCATTTTTAAAGGACGTACCCCGAGAACATCATCGGACGTTCGACTTATCCGACTGGATATCCAGCACCAAAGGCTAAGATCGATTTTCCTGTATTTAAGATGAGTTTATAGTAATTTTTGGGGGAAGCCAGGTACTTCATCGAGAAGGAGCACCTTCTAAATAAATTGTAGCCATTTTTTAAGGACGTACCCCGAAGGAATCGTCGGACGTTCGATTTATCCGAGTGAAAGTTCCTATAATCGTATTCATACATGATTAAATTATCCGAACGGACATTCCAATAATAATTCAAATAAATATTAGCAATTTTTGAACGTCCTCAAACGATAAATGGTCGAAACCTGATACGTCAGCGACGTATCAGCAACATCCAACAAGCTTCGCCGTCCCGAGAAAGGGAAACGCGCATAACTCGAGGAAACGATTTCAAGCACCATATGAGTACATCGTGGCGTTCCCACGGTGATGTCGAGCGACGATAACGGGCGTCGAAGTCGGATGTTCATCGGTCGAATCAGGAACAGCGATATCCTGTCCTCCAATCGTGATACAGTGGCGTAGGAAACGACGGTGCAGCTATCCGCGTTGTCGATCGTTCTGTATCCGATTATTTTCCTTCAGTTGCGCCAACGAACAAATTCTTTTATTCATTAGCGAATTGCAAACGATCGCTTCGAGAGAACGCATGTCACCCCTGCATGCACATAGCAGCCAAGCACCTTTTACATATTTATATTTTAATCCATTCTCTTGATTTCGGCCACGCCCCTTTATTTCGTTTCAACGTTCGCGAGCAAACACGTAGACATTATCCGGCGGAAATTTCCGTTTCAACTTTGCGCATCGCATCAGGGACGCAGGAAGACTCTAAACATGGCACCGAACGATTTTCCCATAAAGATTTCCTCCCATTTCCATGCCTGGAAATCTGTTTCGTAAGCACGCACCGTAAAATTTCACTGTCGCCGTTCGAACGCAGTGATAAACACGTACACAGGGTGTCCCGAAAATATTGGAAACCTTGTAAAAGATTCCTGAGTTGATCCTGAGCAACTTTCTCCTTTGCAAAAATGCTCTCCGAGGCTTCGTTTCCGAGTTATCAGCGAAAAACACGCACCAATCGGAGCACAGCGGAGGCACGCATAGCTTAAGGTCTGCCCCCACGCAGTGTGACGTCGCGCAGCCAGGCTCCGCCTTCGCCACCCAGTGATTGGACCGTGTGTTTCGTTAATAACTCGGAAAGGGAGCATCGAATCGCGATTTCGCAAAGGAAAAAGATACTCAGAATCGCCCGAGGAATCTTCCCGGTGAAGTTTCGTCGAACTTCGCGGTACACCAAGTGTATGAAGTGTCCGCCAGGCGGATCGATAAAACGGAACACGTCGTTTCGTGTCATGCTTTGTAGCTCTCCCATAGACGACTAGGAGATGCACCGATTTCACACGTTGCTGCTCCCTGGACTGATAAGAATAGACGAGTGGCGACAATGGCGCATAAAAACCACTGTTCGCCGAGTTGATTTCCCGTTTCTTCCTGGCCAGGATCGCCGGAGCGGAATCCGAACTATCGATCGGATTTATCGTTCATGCTATTACCATCGAAAACGAAGTTGGACGCGGAGAATTGGTTCACGGACCCCCATAGGCCGTGGCCGATAGGTTTCCAGATTGCAGAATATGTTGCGGGTGCGATACACCGTCAGCAAAAATACTCTGCCATTTTCCAGAGCTTCTTACACATTTCTTTTTACGATGAACGTAACCTGATCATCCCAAGATACTTTTCCCTTAGTAAAAATCTCTTATACAACTTCATGTTCAAGTTATCAACAAAAACCACGGACCAATCAGAAAGCGCCTGCAGAGAGATCATTCCTGAGACGATTCTGATCAACATTCTCTTTTGCGGAATCGTGATTCGACGCTTCGTTCCCGAGTTATTAACGAAAAACGAGGGAATCGTGCAGGTCCGAGATACTCCACGCTCCTAGCACCGCCCAGCTTCCCGCACGATGTGACGTCACGCAGCCAGGCTCCGCCCTCGACGCCCAGTGATTGGACCATGATTTCCGGTTAATAACTCGAGAACGGAGCGTCGGATCGCGAAACGGCAAAGGAAAAAGTTTCGTAGAATGACTTCGGCAATCGCCTCGTCCAAGGAACGAATGAATAAATAAATTTAAAGTTTAGAATCTTAATAATCGAGAATTGAAGACATCGGAGCTCGCCTATTCGAGGGGCCCCGTAAACCCGGTTGTTAAATGGTACGTGAGAATTGCAGAGAAATTCTTATTGGTCGAACGATCGTTAGCATTCGACAGCCCCGGTTGAAAGGAGCGTTGAAAACCCGGCCAGGTTTTCACGCGAACGTGGAACATTCAATTTCGCGCGCCTTCGCGGAGAAGGCAGGAAAGAATCAGTCGATTAGCTCGCTGATTACTTCTCCCCGAGCCATTTACCCCGAAGAGTTTCCATCGTAACTCATCGAGCACGGTGGCCACGGTTCCCCATGATCGTTCGCGTGACTCGCAACTCGCTGCGCCATCAAACTAGCAGAATCCACGTGAACTATCGCTGGTCTCATTCTCAGAGGAAGAAAATCCTTTCGAGCCTAATGTCCACAGCACGTACGATCGTTTAGGCCTTCCTAATAGCACAGTACCCCATAAATTGCAGCGACACTGATTACTCGGACTCCTCTGTCAAACTTCGACGTTCTACATTTTTTATAAAATAATTTTTACTACGTTCCATTATGCTTTAATAATCCCCGAGGGAAAATCTGACAGATCCATGGCATCCAAGCTCTCTTATTAAGAGATTTTTACCAGTTTTTAATTACGTATTCTGAGCAACGAAAATCCCGGAAATATTCGGAACGCTGGAACAATTGTGATTTCAAACTTTAGTTACTTGAGCAGTTTTATCTGCGCTCCGATATTAAATCTGACGTATTACGAAATTTTCTGCTAGTTTTGTTTGCAAATTCCGAGCAATGGGAACGTAGGGGAAAATCGAGGAAACAAACATTCTGTAATTAATTGTTATCACATGCTTTTTAAATTTTTCCTTAAATTTCTAAAGCTAGGAAATTTTCTGCCATTTTTAATTACAAATTCTGAGCAACGGGAGTCTAGAAAAAATTCAAGAATGCCCAGGTCTCTTAATTAGTCGCTATTGCACGGTTTTTAAGTTTTTAACCATGTCTGCCAGTGTTGTAAAATTAAAAATGAAGCTGGGAACATTTTTTCCATTCTTCATTACGAATTTGAGGCAATTAAAACCCAGGAAAAATTCGATAAAGTAATTCCTTTGATGAGCTTTAATTTGTGGAAAAATTTGTGCCAGTGCTCTGACATAAAAACGAAACCAGGAAAATTTTTTCCATTCTCAATTATAAGTTTAGGGCAATGAGAACCTAGAAAAAAATTGAATAAAATAATTGTTATAGCAAGTTTTAATTTTTGATAATAAAAATGAAGCTAGGAAATTTTCTGCTATCTTTATTTGCAAATTCTGTGATTTTCACAGATTACTTGTGCCAGTTTGAGAGATTAATTTTGAAAAGTTGGAACTCGTTAATGTTTATTATCGACAAGTTGTAGCATAATTTTTGGGAGGCAATCGAACTAATGGTTCGGTAAAGGTAGCCGGTTAATGCGCTTGAAAATTCGCGTTCAACAGTTAGTAGACGGTTGTACGGCGTAATTAGCGGCGAATGATCGATAGATGAACACGATTTTCGCGATAAGGGAACACCTGTACTGCATACGGTGCTAGCCGGCTCTGGTGGCATGTGTGTCCATGTGGGGTTGTCATTGCCTCTCTGCGAGCATCGCGTTCACGAGAATCCCAGGGCTACGCGCGTTGAAAGCTCAGACGAACGGATATGCGAGCAATTACTATCCTTTCAGCTCTAAGGGCCGCGTAATAACGAAAATTTCCCTTGAAAGTCCGCAGCCACGAAACCACGAGTGGCGAATTATCGTTCATCTTGGAAAAGGCTAACAAAAATTCTTGTGCTTGAAAGGTATTCCGTTGACAACGATAAACATCTGTTGCCAGACACAACGATTCCTTTTACGACAATGTTCATACATTCTTGCACGCAGCCCAGCGAACTCGCTTTTCCATTTAAGGAGGAAACTTCTGCAAGGAAACCACTGGGCAAATTAGACACTGACAATTTCTGAGACATCCTTAAAAATTAAATTATTGGAATGGGACACATTCGATTTCTTCCACGGTTTAAATAAAATTTTTAAAAATAGTTACTTTATTATTTTTATGAAAGCAGGGGAGCTCCCCAAAGTTGAAAATTATGGGTTCCTCTTCAAAGATGGAATTTCTCGAATTTTCACGCAGTCACCGAACTCACTTTTCTATTTAACTCGAATCTTCTGTGCAGAAACCACTGGGTAAATTAGACACTGACAATTTCTGGGCCATCCTTAAAAATTCAATTTATCGAATACTATGAAATAGGACACATACGATTTCTTCCACGGTTTAGATAAAATTTTTAAAAATAGTTACTTTATTCTAATGCGTCCAGAATATTGTTATAAGAATTAGAATTATTTTTATGAAAGCAAAGGAGCTCCCCAAAGTTGAAAATTATGGGTTCCTCTTCAAAAATAGAATTTCTCGGTTAAAACTTAAAATGAATGGGGCTTGTACTCACTCTTTAGAGTTCAACGAACATGCCTCTGTGAATTAGAATCGTGTTACTATTTTTATGAGAGCAGGGGAGCTGCCTGAAGTTGAAAATGAGAGGGTCCTCTGTAAAAGTTCTGGAAAACGATGAATGGAAGCTAAAACAAGAAAGAGAGGAGAGTCTGAGGAGGGTAAGAATTAGTGAGAGTGTCGGAAATGGACAAACAGTCATAAAGGAGCAGGTACTCGTCAAGGTGAGGCTCAGGGCAGTCGTTTGCCGGATCGATTCACCGGTTAATGGCGCGAAATATGCCATTAGCGGTCCCGCGGCGCATAAATGAGACCGCATATTGCATTCTTCGATCGTGGAATGTTGCTTGAGCGGGTCCCCTCATGCTCTTAAATCGTCTTCGGCCTCGATGCTCCACCTACGTGGTTTCGATTGATCGTCGACGAGCTCTTTATGGGCTTCCGGCTCCGAGATGCGAGGCTGAAGCGACATTTGCGTGAAAGATGAGTGCTTTATGAACGCCGCCGATGACTGTTCAGCAGTTTAAGAATGTCCCATGAACTTCCACCTGACTCCCCGTTCCCGTGAAACAAGAACATTCCTCCTGATGCTCTTTCTAACTCGTCCAATCAATTCCACTTAGTCCTCTTCAACCCTCGCAAGCGTTCTGCAGTCATTCTCCAATCATTCTCCAGTCATTCTCAATACTTTTCAAGGTTCCCTTATCAAATTCTACCTTGCGCAGTATTACTCCGTCTTTTTCAGGCGTGTTCTGCCTCGTTCAACATCCCTCAATCTTGTTCTCTTTACTTTAATCTTGTTCAACATCCCTTAATCTTGCTCTCTTGATTTTATTCTTGTCCAAAGTCCCTTAATCTTGTTCTCTTTACTTTATTCTTGTTCAACATCCCTTAATCTTGCTCTCTTGATTTTATTCTTGTTCAAGGTCCCTCCATCTTAGTCTCTTTACATTATTCTTGTTCAACATCCCTTAATCTTGCTCTCTTTACTTTATTCTTGTTCAACATCCCTTAATCTTGCTCTCTTGACTTTATTCTTGTTCAAGGTCACTTAATCTTCTTCTCTTTATTTTAATCTTGTTCAATACCCCCTAATCTTCTACTTGCTCCTTTATCCATGGCTAATCTTGTTCAATGCCCCATAATCATGTTCAATATTCTTTAATCTTGTACTGGCTACTTCAACCTCAGTCTTGCTCATCTCCTTCAATCTTGTTCCATCTTATTCAGCACCCCTTAATCTTGTTCTGCCTTCTACGATCTTCTTCGATCTCATTCTATCTCCTTTAACCTCATTCAATCTCGTCCGTCTCCTTCAATCCTGTTCAATCTTGTTCTTTCTTCTTTAATCTTGTTCAACGCTGCTCCGTCTCCTTAAATCTTGTTCGCGATCTCGTTGAACCTCGATGGATCGTCTCGCAGAAGCAGGAGTGCATTCCTCGTGGGCATTCAATTTTTCGAATGCCCTGGGAACCACTGGCACCAACAGAGCGTGTACAGCAATCGATAAACGAGGAGATACAGTACACTTTTGTGCTCGACTATGTGCGGTACGAATTCCACTGAAATCGAATAGTTAACAAAGAGTAGCAACGAGGAGCCGGGAGGTAGAGAGGGGACCCCTGTTAAATCATTCATTGTCCCAATGCCCGGGGCCGTAGCGTTGCCAAGTATCCACCTGTTGTGTTTGCTGTTTCGATCCTTCACTTTCGGCCGAAAGGCGCAATAAAAGAACAGAGTTACGATATATCCCGGCATCTCCGTGCGGAATTTATGGAACAGGGTCGAAAAAGGAATCCATCCCTCGCCGCGATCCCTTCGAGCGAATTATACAGGATTTATCGATCGTGATTATCAGGCGACTAGCACAAGAATAGTCGGCGGAATCTGGTGGTTCTTCACGTTGATCATCATCTCGTCGTACACGGCGAATCTAGCCGCGTTCCTGACCGTCGAGAGGATGATCACGCCGATCGAGAACGCTGCGGATCTAGCGGAGCAGACCGAGATCTCTTACGGCACTCTGGAGGGAGGCAGCACCATGACGTTCTTTAGAGTAAGTACCGAAACTAAAATTTCAGGGGTTAGCCCTTCCCTTGACGAATCGACAAATGCCCCGCGATTACTATAAAAATGTCACCTTAAATTATAGCAATTAATTTTTGGCATATAGCATCGACCATTTTACTTTCGAGAAAATTTTACATTTTTCGTAAGAATATTTATAGGGGCCGGGATTTCGATTGGACTTTGGTGACTGTGGGTCAGAGTGGACCCAGATTGACCAGTGCAAGTATAAAAAATATAAAAGTGGCGATAAGTAAATTGAAAACGGCACCACCGCCGATCGAAGCTTATCGTTCCACCATTTTTTCAAGTCTCTCGATCGTTTACGTTGCAAGTACATTTTTATTTACTTTTTGCCGTTCGAACAATTTTTATTTAGCGGATAAAGCCGCGTTGTAGTCGTAACGAGTAGAAAGTAACGTTCGGTGCAGCGTTACATCGAGGTATAAAGCGTATCGTAGATTTTGTCGATTGTTTAACGGTGCGCTAGAGTTCGACTACTTTTTTCCGCGATGCATTGTAGCTTCGGTTTCGAGTGAAGCAAACGGCAAACAAATGGGGAACAACATGCAGAATGTTGAAGAGCTAATTCTCGTAAGTTACTGAAATTCCGATGGCTCGATAAACATTGCAAGCTTTTACAATTTCGCCGGTGGAAAACATCAATTAGAACGTTCGAAGCGTCGACAACAGTTTTCAACAACTTGTCGATAGTTTTTTTCCGGCGAACGATTTTTACGTTTTCGCCCATCCCCGGCGATTTTAACGAACGCCCGAACGCGAGAATGTGCCACGTATTAACACCGTGGTGTGTATTAACACCGTTTAATCGTCCGCGCGACTAATTTGACTAATTATCCCGTTGGACGCGCACGCTGCAATTTTCGCGCATCCGCTGTGAAATCCACGGCACGTTTTCGTTGAATTTCGCACGGTCGTTAAATTTCCGAGGGTTTTTCCGCGAGGACACTTAAGGGAACGTTCTCGTTTTTGAACCGGCCAAAAAAGGATTGGTTACATCTTCTTTAAGCCCAACGGTCCAGAAACATACGCGTGAAAGGGTCCATTCAAATTCGCAAAATGAAACGCAGGCATTCACTCGCGTATAGAAAAACAAAATACACGTACACGTCGATTTTTATGGTTTTCACTTGGAAAAAAAATATGGTATATACTACAGACGCTCGCGAACGCGTCTGCGAAATCCTGATGCCGAAAGTTTCATAGTTCTTGGGGAAAAAAATCCCTGAAGATGATAGTCTAATTCAAAGTTTGCCTCTGAAACATAATTTATGGAAACGTATGCGGCTCGGGCAATCTTCGCCGATTTTGCTCGGAGAAAAGCAGATAAAAGGCTTGGAAAAAAAAATTCGAACGTTGGGAAGAAAGTGCCAGTCCAGAAAAATTACCATAGGTGCAGCAAAGCCCAGTGTACATGTATAAAAAATTCTAATTGAGAATGAGTAACAGTTCTTTAAA
>CM052095.1:11870953-11900849 GCA_028453745.1 Agapostemon virescens | reverse complement strand
TAAAAAAAAATTGCTAAAGTTAATGGCAACGTGACAGTCGAAACCAGGGTACCTCCTTAATGCATGATCCGCAAAAGAAATATATAACTTTCACAATTTTGACACTTTTCATTCGGAAAAATTACTATGAGTGCATCGAATGTCACTGTACGCGTCTGTAAAATCCAGACGCGAGAAGCCTAACAGTTCCGCCGGAAAAAATCCGAAAGTTGACGTTCAAACGCGAACACTTGTATCCGGCGCAGCATCGCGGACTGCAATAGTTCGCAATCACTGTGGCAACACTTCGCGACTGAAAGCTCGCGTCACACTATCACCAGCATCTCAAACGCCACCAGCAGACTCTCCACGTGAAACAAAAGCGATATCAGAAAGAGATACACTTCCAATACACTCCGGGAAGAAATTGCTCGCCGGGATTGCGACCTATAAGTATAAAACGTTCTCGCTAGAAAAAACATAAAAAAAAAGGAAGAGAAACAGAAAAAAAGGAAAATGCAAAGCAAAGAAAAAAAATCGCAGCCAGCACTGTAACGCAATTGCGGAATAATCGGAGGCGAGAATGGAAACGCATCGATGTAGACAAAACGAAATTCATGCCTGCAGAATTTTCGGCGAGAGTTACAATATTTCCAAAGCACTTTCCGCGATCAGAGAGAACAAAAAGAGTTCACGGGTTCGCAGTTATTTTTTTCCCCCGTCGAACAAACATCGGGTAAAAGAGGATCGATAGGAGAATTGCTTATTCTTTTTCGGAAATTATTTAAATTTTCGATTCGTGATTTTTATGTCCGTGAATTGTATTATCGATTTTAGAGGAATTATTTGAGTAGATTATAGAATATGTTCCCATGGGAATTTTTAAACGTTTCTAGTCTCATATTAAAGGGGAAAGAGTGTACTTTAAGATAGCTACACAACGATTTAAAAATAAACGCGATATTAAATTGCAGAATTATTAATATCAATCCAGTAGCTAACATGAAATAGACTCGATCTTAAGAGAGTTCTTAAAATTATATTTAAAACATGTTCCCGTGGGAATTTTGTAACATCCGAGGTCTCAAATTGAAGTGCAAATAAAACCCTTTACGATAGGCATACAGGAAAAATTTATAAATAAATAAAACACGATACCCAACTTGAAGATTGCCTCGAGAGAAAATTTTGCAATAATTTAAAAATATATTCCATTGGAAATTTTCAAACGTGCCAGCTCGCAAATTGAAGCTACATAATCGCACGTTAATACACGTTCGCCCTCGTTAAACGATAAATGAAAAAAGCAGGTTAAATAATAAATTGCACGCGAAGCCCCAGAAAATCGATTCCATTCAAATATTTTCCAAAGCTCGCGTGTAATTCCGTTTTAAATACCCACCGTGTATAATTAGCAAGTTTCCCCCGGGTGAAATCGACTGTCAATCGAGCCTGTCGATCAGCCTCGAGCCTCTCGATCATGCTCTCGTCTTCATTTCTGATTAATAGGATTCGAAGATCGGAATTTATCAGAAGATGTGGAGGTTCATGGAGTCGAAGTCGCCCTCGGTGTTCGTGAAGAGCTACGAGGACGGGGTGAAGAGGGTCCTGGAAGGAGACTACGCCTTCCTGATGGAATCCACCATGCTCGATTATGCGGTACAACGGGATTGCAATCTCACGCAAATCGGCGGCCTGTTGGACAGCAAAGGCTACGGGATTGCCACCCCGAAAGGTAATATCGGAAAACAATCGAACCGCGCCAGCACGTACCGCCTTTGCGATCGAACCACCGTGATATTCCAAGAGATAATCCTGTTCTACCAGCAAACCGTCAGGCTTGTTTGTATCTGTAGCAGTCGGCATGCTGCACGAGTTTTTTCCCAATTTATTAAACGCTCTTTTGTTCATTAGACACTCGACGAAATTAAAACAAACAAAATACGAATTTATTCCTTTGACGTCGCCGTCAGCGAATTGGCTATGAAAATTTATGAACAGTGTGTTTGTTAAGTAATTAGTGACGAATTAATTGCACAATAATTTTTTTAATTTATAGAAACCTCTTTTGTTAATGTCTTCTGCCAATGTCTGATAACATTGGTCAAAGTTGAGGAAGCTAGATACGAATTTATTCCTTTGACGTCGCCCTGAGCGAATTGGCTGTGCAGAAATTTAAGAATAATGTGTTTGTTAACTAATTAGTGACGAATTAATTGCACAATAATTTTTTAATTTATAGAAACCTTGTTTTTAACGTCTTTTGCCAATGTCTGATAACATTGGTCAAAATTGAGGAAGCTAGATACGAATTTGTTGTGTTTGTTAAAGAGTTGGTGTTGTATTAATTGCAGAACAATTTTTCAAATTTATAAAATCCCTTTTGTTGATTAGACACTGGTGCAAAATTGAAGGAAGCTTTAAATAAGTATTTATTGTTTTAATTTGGCTATGTGAAAAATGTTCTGAAAACATTGCAACAATATATTTGTTAAATTTTGTTTTCCTTTTGAGATGCTTGTGCAACAGACAGTGGCGAATTACATACCTGAATAAGAACTATTGTTTTTTGTGTTTATACAAAATGCAGTGGGTTTGTTTTTTCATGGAGACTGCACTGTGGCTTGTTGCGCTCGCCTGGATCATCCAGCACGCCGCGAACGTAAACAATACTCGCGTTGCATTATCATGATTTAAACATCTGTTTGTCATTTCAGCACAAACTCTATAATATCCCCATGGTATGGAAGGGATGCGATGTTTGCTGTGTCACGTGTAATATCAGAAACCTGTTTATGGAGTCGACGGGCAATAAAATGATCGCGAAATGAGCTCGCAACTCTGCATAATCAGATTAGACAGTGCTGAATAATACGCTCGTAGAAAGAGAATTACGAAGCTGGGACTATTAATTATTCGCAGACGAGAACAGGATGTATTTTTCACTGGTCCAGCACCTGTAATTTGTTTATGAAATTTGTGAAAAATTTGCACGCTGACAAACTAACTAATTGTTGCATTTAGCAAAAGATTCTGTGAATGGAAATACTTGTTTAGGGTGTTACTCGAATCAACGTTTAATATGCGTTCCCGTAGGAATTCTTTTATTTTTGAGGGCTCAAATTAAAGGTGGAGGATCCTACTTTATGATAAGGGCATTGAAGTTGAAAGAAACAGCGAGTTTGTATTAAAAAATATTTTTAATTTGAGATACTGATCCGTCAACTTTCATAAAATTAGTTCGATTTTAAGAGTAATTTTGTTAGTAATTTTAGAATAGGTTCCTGTAGGAATTTGGAAATGTTAGCGAGCTTAAACTAAAGGGGAAAGAGTGCACTTTGAGATACAGTACCGCAGATTGAGCTAGGAATTCGAAACTGAACTTGAAAAGTGAAGAATCGAACATTGCAATCGCCAGCTTTAATAACATCGATCCGATTTCAAGAGGAAGCAATAAACTATGAACGGTGATCTATGAACTGTTCCCATAGGAATTTTTTCGTGACCCTAGTCTCAAACTTAGGGGAAAAGAATGTGTTTTAAAATAGGTGTACCGAGGTTTCAGCAGAGACATGAAATTACTTTGCAGAATTGATAATATCCTCGCTTCAGACAAAATCGGTTCAACTTTAGGGGGATTCTGTGTGTCAATTTTAGAATGCGTCCCCGTGGGAATTTTTGGACTTTCAAGGGCTTAAACGAAAGAGGGAGGATTTTACTTTAAGATAAGCTTACAGAGCTTTCAGCAGAAACACGAAATTACTTTGCAGAATTGATTATACCCAACCCTCAGCTCGAAGAAAGTAGACTCGACATTAGAGGGACGCTTTAAGTCAATTTTAGAATATGTTCAAGTAAAAATTTTCAAACGTTCGAGGTGTCAAATCAAAGGAGAAATATTACCCTTTATTCCAGGCACACGGAAGTTCAAAACGAACTACAGAAATTTCGTTGTAAAATTCGAAACTCGCGACTAACAATTTTTACACAATTAACTCGATTTTACAACAAATCTTTGCATTAATTATTAGAATATGTTCCGGTGGATATTTTTCAACTTCCAAGGGCTCAAATTAAAGGGGAAAGATTGCACTTTACAATAGGTGCCCTGAAATTAAAAATAAGAAACGTTATCAAGATGCATAATCCAAAGAAGCAACAACCAACTTCAAGATTGCCTCGATTTCGAGATCAATATTCGCATTAATTATTAAAAAATGTTCCACAGGCAATTTCTAATTAAAAATCTAATTAACAGTGCTTCAAGCCACAACCATTCTCGCGAAAACACGTTAAAAAACTACAATAAGATTCAGTGTGAGCTTCCCAGAGTACAAAGCAACTGTTAACACCTAACCGAGCGAGTTTTAATCACTCCGGGCGACTCCATTATGGTTGCAGGTTCGCCGTGGCGGGACAAAATATCTCTGGCGATCCTGGAGCTGCAGGAGAAAGGCGTGATACAGATCCTGTACGACAAATGGTGGAAGAACACCGGGGACGTGTGCAACCGAGACGAGAAGAGCAAGGAGAGCAAAGCGAACGCGCTGGGAGTCGAAAATATCGGTGAGCAAACGGAATGAAATTTTGCACGTTCAACCAAGAAATTGTAGCCTGGCGAACTGGCGAAAATGTTCGCGCTAGAGTCGCTGAAAAATTCGCCAGCTGAAAAAAAGAAAGAGAGAGAGAGAGAGAGAGAGCCGAAACGAATGTGGAGTGCCGGGGGTGTTTTATCTGACGTCGTGAAGGACGGTGAATTTTTTATTCGCACTTATCAGCGGTTTCGCTTCATAGAAAAGCGGCGGCAGGTTCGTCGCGAATTCTTCTTCCTTCCCGTTTATTTTTGCCAGCGTCGACGGGCCGCCGGCGAATAAAAAGATGACGAGCCGCGCGCGCGCGCGAAATGGTATTTTAAAAGACCCTCGAAGTTTTAATTAGCGATCTCGGCGAGGGTTCGCTCGATCGCGGCGACATTACCGTGAAATAAGTATTAAATGTCCGAGTGTTGCCAATTATCGAGTAAAATGCCGACGCGGAAGGTTTAGTGTCGTTTTTAATCATCACCGGTATAATTGCGTTCTGCGTAGAAAGTTCTAGGGTTTGCCGCTCGTTAATTGAACCACACAGGCGCGTTAATTATTTGCTAGATCGCACCGAAGAGTTCGGTAAAAAGCGATCGGAAGACGTCAGCCTTGTTGCGCTTGTCCGGTAATTATAGAATAATTATTTGGCTCGTTACAGTTGCGGTAGAACAATTGTTAAATAATCGGCGAGCCCGTCTACCGATCTCTTCTACGTTTCTAGTAGAGCGCTGCGCGGAATTGAATTTCCGCGAACATTCGCTGTCTCTTAATTAGTTAATTCGCATTCTGACATGCGGAACGATAATTCTGTGTCTAAATATTCTCCAGTTACGATGGCTGTTTGCCGGCAACAGGCTTCACGGAAATTCACTTAGGGTCAAAGACTAGGGAACTAGGAAATTGTTAATCGACAAACGGCAATTATCTCGGGACGATTGTGCGATTTGAAAAAATTAAATACCGTGTTCCGATTGTCTGATCAGATTTTTAAAAATTTTATTCGGTTCCTTAGACCTTCCCCTAAGAAATAGTATTTTTCGAAAAGCAAAAATAACCGCGAACAGCTAAAAAAAAATTGTTAAGTACACGAGACTGGACGTCTCCTACAACGGATGTATAAAATCCATGCTGCAAACTGTAATTTAAATTCAGTATTCTTATTATCCAGTCCGATTTACAAAAATACTACTGCGTTCCTTGGACCTTCCCCTACAAAATGGTATTTTTAAAAAGATAATCTGACCGCAGGAAGCTGGAGAAAAAAATGTTTAGTGCGTGAAATGTGTTTTTCGAACGCAACGAGGTTTACGAATCCGCGGTAACGATCGGTCGATGGGAAATCATGCTGGCAGGAAGAATCTTGCTAATGAGACCGGCGAAAGGGAGCATCCACAAGCAACTTGTCAGCAACAATCGTCGCGCAGCGGAGTGCGCTTTGTTCGTGTCGACGCGAGACTTCAGACCCCGGAGGAGTGGGAAAAAAATAAAAAGAAGTAATGTATTCGAGGTTCGTTACGGAGAATCCAGTTCATTACGGCTCCGTTTGACACAATAAGTGTTACCTGAAAGAGCATTCAGAGCCGGCCGGAGAGAAAACGGGCTCCCGGCCGCGGGGAAATCTCGCGTGAAAGTTCTTCGACGAAATTTTCATCGCGTAGCCGGCGCGGATTTTTTTTATGATTTTTACGGGAGACGCGACAAGTCCTTTCCAGTCCTCCCTCGGCATTTTCCACTCCCACGGTTCTCCCAGACGGGGAGAGTCCATCCCCACCGAGAATCCTCCAACCCTTTTTTCCTCAGCCCCACTCGGCCGGGCTGTAACTTGCGCTGAGTGGCCACTTTGCGAGGAATGCACTCGTCGAAACAAGAAGGAGAACGAACGCGAAATTTCAGCCTCGACTGCTCGCTAATCGCCTTCTTAAGGGACTCGTGTCACTCTGTTTGCCAGGGGGGCTGCGAACTCAAACCCCATAGAGCCCGAAAGTCGTCGAACAAAATTCCACTCGCTGCCATCCCATTCTCGACTTTCTTTTCGAGTTATCCGCGAAACACGCGGACCGATCGGACTTCGACCACATGGAAATCCTTCGCGAAACAATTCCGAATAACATTTCCCTTTGGCGATTCGCGATTCGACGCTTAGTTTCCGAGTTATTCGCGAAAAACAAAGAGTATTGGCGCTTCGAGCTGCTGGGCGTTCCTAGCTCAGCCGCCATGCTTCCCGCGACGTGACGTCACGCTCCAGTCTCCGCCCTCGCCGTGATCCAATTGGCCCGTGTTTTTCGACGATAACTCACGAACGGGGCTTCCAATCGCGAATTCGCAAAAGAGAAAGTTTCTTAAAATGATCTGAGGAGTTTTCCTTTGCAAGGAACTTGAAAATTCTCAGGCGCCCTGTTTAGTTTTTGAGATTGTTATCTTTTGCATGTTGCGCGTATATTTTTGGAGAAGCGAAAATGGTGACTGTTATGGTCTCTTGGCCCTCGAGGCGCTTCGTGAAATTTGCCGTGAGTTTTCTTGCGTTTCATTCGATTTGCATGCGCGTCTTGTGTCTTGATACCCACTATGGGAAACGCTCCTCCTCCCTGAGGTCCCCGCGGCCCTGCTAGTCTACGTCACGGAGTCTGAACGGTGTCTTTGTAATGCTTTGATAAAGCGTCGCGCGAAGGGAACGGTTCAAAGAGACTGCGTGCCGAAGTGGAAGATATAGAATAAAAATTTGACGCCGTTATTCCGGGGAAATTGAGGGTGAGTTTGACTTCGGGACAAATTAGATTGAATTGGAGCGCAGGGGAACCTTGGGAACGGTTTCAGAATGTGATCCTGAAGGGATTATTGAATGTTTGAGGGCTTAAGTTGAAGGGGGAAGATTGTACGCCATGATAGGGTTGCCGAGGTGCGAGGGTAGCGCCAGGTGGAGCCGGAAAATCGAAAAATCGAGCCTCGCGGCCGTGGAGCTTAACCGAGTTGACTCAATTTTATTAGGAATCTTCGCGGCAATTTTAGAGTGGGTCCCGGTTGGAATTTTTTCACGTTTGAGGCCTCTAATTGAAGGGTAGAGACTGCACTTTACCACAGGATGACAGACATTTAGGAACGAATACGAGATCAAACTGGATGATTTAAAATTTTATCAATGTGACTGTCAAGTTTAGCTAAATTGACTCGAATCGAAGAGGAATATTTGGATTAAGTTTAAAATATGTTTCAGTACGACTTTTTTAACGTTTGAGGTCTCAAATTAAAGGGCGAAGATTGCACTTTGTGATAGGGTAGCAGGGGTTTAAGGAAAAGTGCATTATTGTTATGAATAATTAAAAAATTGAGAAACCACACTTCTTGGCTATTGCAAAATTGACTCTAATCAAAGGGGAATATTTAGATTAATTCTAGAATATGTTCCCGCAGGAATTTCTTAACTTCTCCGGTCTCAAAATAGAGATGGAAAACTGCACTACAACATAGCTAAACGAATATTCCAGAAAACTTGCAAAGGTTGATGGGAAAATTCGGAAATCGTGATTAGCGAGTTTTAGAAAATGGGGGGTGTATTTTAAGAGGAGTTCGCATGGAAATTTTGGTTCGGAGTATGAAAGGGGTGGGCTTAGCCTCGCTTTCAATGGCAGCGGGACTAATTTGGGCGTCGAACACAGTCAGTGGGACATCCTGTTTGACTCTGTAATTACAAATACAGTCTCCACGGCCTCCGGCTAAAACACTTTGCCTTTTGTCGCGGTGCCGCAAAATTAGTTGGACCGTGGCTCAAGGAAATAGACGGACGTTCATACGGGAAACTTTAGACCTTCCGGCGAAACGCGTCGGATGTCCTTTAAATCACAACGTCAGCGCAGTTATGCAAATCTCGCCGGTGAAATGAGCCCGGCCCCGAGACTCACCTGGCGAAGGGACGAGAGCTCCACTTAGCATACAGATGAAGTTACACCATCGACATCGGTGAAATTATTTTAAACTGCCCCGACTTCCTGATGACGAATGCTCCTTGGACCTTTTATTATGGTCGCCGCGGGCCTATGCCATTTGCTAAGTCGCGCCATGGAAACGGTTAAACAATTACTTAAATCCAGCTGCCCTTCGCACAATTTTCCCTTAAACATTATTATTCGCTCTTTCCTCTCGTTGGAATTTTACCGAACGAACGGCCACATAGAGTTAATCTAAAACGTATGCAAAGACTACATTAAAACTCATCCGAAGTCAGTGTTTCATTTTCAGTTTCACAGTGAAACATTTTCGAGAAAGACTTTCAAGAATTAATTCAAGAAATCTTTGAATTAATTTTTTAATATGTCCCAGTCGGAATTTTCAAACGTTCGAGGTCTCAAATTAAAGGTAAAAGATCGCAGTCTACCATAAGCCCACAGAAATTTTATAAAATCCGAAATACCATTACAGAATTAATAATATTCGACCCTTGGCCTAAGCAAAATCGACTCAATTTCAGGCGAAGCCTTTGAATTAATTTTTTAATATGTCCCAGTCGGAGTTTTCAAACGTTCGAGGTCTCAAATTACAGGGGGAAGATTGCACTTGGAGATAGGTAGCTTGAAATTAAAAGAAAGCATGCCGAGGGATATATAAAAGCACCGACATCATTAAATCGCTTAGGTATGCAGCACCGTTCCGGCGCGCGAGAGTCAGCAGCCTGATCAAAAAGTTCGCGGCGTTTCGTTCTCGATTTTATGCGAACGAATGCGAGCTCTGTTTTCTCTGTTCGCGGGAACGATATCGACAAAGTTCATGGCTCGTGTGTAGGCTTTCTGTTTCCTAAACTTTTTTCAACTTCTGCATGCACGCGTTGCATTGCAATACACATCCGTCCATACCTCGTTCTTTCTCCTTCCGTCTATTTCTCTCTCTTCCGGTCCGTCGAATCGAGTTAACTTCGTGTTTACTTGGGGCTTGAGTATTCGATTTTTTCGTTCCTTTGTGCCCCGGCTCTCCCATCTCGCAATGTTGCTTCTCAATTTAACTCCACCGCACTTATTTTCGCAGCGGACCACTCCGAGGAAGTTTTATATTAAAATTGGCGAGTTTGACTTACCCCTTTACCACGACTGCGACGCCGCACGCATTTCATATGGGAAATGTAATTCGTAAATCCAGCGCGGAGTCGCGTCATCCCGTTGCGAACGTTACTACGTTTAATTTCGGAATCGCGCTCTTTGGAGCGATTTCAAAATGTGTTCCCGTGAGAATTTTTTAATGTTGTGGGTCTCTAATTAAAGGTTAGAAAGCGCACTTTGAGATAGGGTTGCAGGAATTTAAACAAGAATTCTGGACTAATCAGGGAAATTGAAAAATGAAACATTGCGACCGGCAGATTTATAAAAATTGACTCGATTTCAAGGGGAATATTTGAATCGGTTTCTAACCCTGTTCCCATCGGAGTTTTTTAACGTTCCAGGTCTCAAATTAAAGCTTAAAGAATACACTTTAAGAAACCGCCACAGAGATCTTCGAGGAACCAGCAAAACCTAATTAATAAATCACCGAGAACCCTCGCTCCACCACATGGCTCCTGCAAACAGCGACATGCCACCGGTACACGAAAAGAAAAATAAAGAAAAAAGAACGGCGCCTTAATCGGCGCGACAATAATCGATAAATTGCTGAAGCACCCCTTATCTTGTTACATGTACATCCTCCTTCTCCGAATCTCCTCGCTAACTTTCCAGCACAGCCCTGCGGCCCTTTTCCCGTCTATTGCACGATCTCTTAACTCCCGATAAAAGTTTCTATACCTCCTCCACATCCGTCGACTTTTTTTCCCTCCTCTCTGGAAGTTCCAGAGACGGGGCGGGTGGGGTGGAGAAGGGGGAAGGGGTAGGAAGAACAAGAAGACGAAACAGAAGACGAAGAAGAAAATTCTTACGGGGGCCAACGGTAAGAAACTCAAAGAATCGAAGCGAAACAATGGTTCGTCGATCAACGGGAACCGTCTTCGCGTAGGCGCAAACAACGTCACCGACTTATGATAGCGATGGCGTCCGTTCCGGGGGAAAGGGGGAGGCGGGGGACCGTCTAAACGGACGGCAGGATAAATAGACAAATAGATGGAAGGGTGAAAAGGGTAGAAAAGAAGAGAAAAAGAAAAAAAGAAGGGCGTTGGATGAACGGATTCAGGGGAACGGTCCTCGGTGGCAGGTACATTAACTCCTCGGCGTGCGAGAGGCCGAGAGGAGACGTCAGAAAAGAAACGGAGACACCCGGCGGCGGTAAAATAACGAGCTTCCGGTTTTCTCATTCCAGGTGGTGTCTTTGTTGTGCTGCTTTGCGGGCTGGCGCTCGCGATCCTCGTGGCGATCCTCGAGTTCTGCTGGAACTCCAAAAAGAACGTCCAATCGGAGAGGGTAAGCGAGCGAACACCGGCTCCGAGGGAGATAATTGCGTGCGATTTCGTGCTTCGCGCTGCGACCTGTCCGCCCGAACGAACACTCGACTCCGTCTGCGTCGCCGTCTCCGAAAATCCAACTTTTCTTTCGCGCTTTTATTTGCACTGTCTTCTTTCGTTTTTGCTGGGAACAATTTTCGTACGGACAAACATGCCTATGTCTCGTCTCGACCCTTTGAGGGCCGATCGAGTACCGAGGCAAATTTATAATACCAAAAAGGGACTCGCACACGAGCTTAAATCGTTGATTCTGAAGCTAGAACGAGGCTCTGATACTCTAATTTGGCAATCTGTACATAGAAATCGAGTTTGAAGTGGTTTATGTACAGCCTGTCCCGAAAATGTCCAAGATTCTTGAAGGTGTGGATTCCTGGGACTGTTCTGAGAAACTTTTTCCTTTGCCTATTTGCGATTCGACGCCCCGTTTTCGAGTTATTAGCGAATACCATGAACCAATCGCAGCGCGAGGGGCGTGGTGCGTGGCCACGTGACTTCGCGCCTCGGAAAACATGGCGGCCGATCCGGGAGCGCGCAGAGCCCGTGGCGGTTTGCATTTTTCGCGAATAACTCTGGAACGAAGCCGCCTACGACGTTCCTGCAAAGGGGAAAGTTTCTTGAAATAACCCTGGAAATCCATCTTTAGTGTCGCCGTGTTTTAGAAATTTATTTGTTAAGGTCTGCAAAAGTTGCAGCCTTCGGTGATTTTATTATTGTGCAATAAATAACAGGCATTGATAGAAAATTATTGTTTCGTTGCGAGTTATGTTGATTGGAGGCGTTCGTTCGGCGGACAGGTTGCCCTATGTGCTGCATGGGTGTGCGCCTATACTCTCTGTAGCGGTGCAAGGCCGTTTGTCTCCGCACTCTGTCCGCGTTTTCTATTATACTATTTATTCTACTCCTTTCGAATCTATGTGGAAGACGTTCTGCTCGATGTGTCAGTTGCATGCCGGGACGGCTGCTGTCCAACACCCTGCACAGGATGGCCCGGAGATATCCGAGTTTCAAGGGGATGATTCGCGAGATCATTCGAAGCAACTGCTTCCTTTGGGAAAATCTTCTCCGCGACTTGGTTGAGGAGTTACGAAGGAAGACACGGACGCGCAGTCGTGCTCCGCCCACTGCGCTGCGATTGGCCCGAGTTTTTTTAGAATAACTCCTCAACCAAGCCAGGGAGAACGTTCTTGCAAAGGAGAAAGTTTCTTAGAATAGCCTCGGGTTATTCTCTGTTGCAATACTCCAGCATTTCCGGGACACCGTGTATATATCTCCCACGCGACTGTAGCAAGCTCTGTACGAAATTCTCGCTAAGCCTGTCAAGCATAAACGGTATAAACAGTAATTAGAAATAAATATTAATTAATTTTTATTGTGAAAATATTTTTATAATTTAAATGATTGACTGGTTCAGCGTTGAATTGTGTCGAATGTTGCACATTGTTTCAGTAGAACTATGAAATAATGGGAATGTAATACTATCTGCACAATTTTCTCTAATCCTATGCACCACAGTATTGTCATGCTCTATTCTTGTTTCATTTGTCTGATTCGTATCGCTTATTCTCTGTGGCTGACTACAAACGTACCGTTCTACTGCCTCTACTCATTGCACTCATTGCCCACCTCATTGCAACATCGACGATGCACATTTCGTAATATTCGGACAACGTTCGTCGAAATTAGGTTCAATCGACGTCTGCATCACATAAACATATCAACCAATCATTTTTTCTACAGAATTTCTATTTTCTCTTTGCATTTGTAACTTTTTAATTAATGCTCTTTGCAAGTTCCTTAGTTAACTAGTCCCTCTAACATCTTAAAAGAGTTCCAAAGAGTTGAAATAAATTACATATTTATTTTTAATGTTTATATATTTCCATGGCAATATTCCCTTTGTAAATTGTTTAATTAACTAAGCCCTCCATCTTAAAAAATCTCTAGCAGTTTCAATCAACTAAATTATTTATTTGGATTGTTTATAAATATGCTTGGTAATATTTTCTTTAACCAAAAAATAATTCCATAAATAATTAAACATAAGAAACGTCAGAACACACAAATATTTGAACATTCGATTCAAATAAAGAATCGTCAATTCAGGTCTATGTAAGTAAATTAAAAATTGTCGATGCTGCGATTGAAATATTTATTTCCCAGTAGAGACATGATATTGACAGAATCTGCATCGACGATTCGAGTGCAACCCTCGCCTCTGTAATCACCTAATCCGCCGACTAGGGTCCACGCAAAAATCCATCGCTGACACCAGCATGCAGGTGAGCCATTCGACGAAAGATTTGCGATCTAAAGAATCGCGTGCAAGAACGAAAAGAAGAAGAACATCATCGTTTACCCGCGTTAACCGCGTTAATCATCCTGAAACGCCTCGATACGAATCACCGTGCGCCAAACCGCATCCTCGCACAGATGCACTCACGAATAAGCTAGAAATTCATTCTCCGACGAATCCCTCGGTACACGGCTGCACTACGTTCGTTCTCGCGTACACTCCGCCACAAAATCGTCGAACGCTGAATTTTTCGCATATTGCAACGCTTCGGCAAAATGCGAGACAAATAGAATCATCCATTAAAGTCTGAAACAGTAAAAATATTTTCGAGAAAATTTATTCTTAATTTGTTGATCATTAATTTTTCACTGAAAGTCTAACCAAAGCATCGTAGGCAATTTTCTGTTTAAAACGAGCCCAAACACGCCACCCTTTCTATGATACTTTTTCCTTTGCCGATTTGCGAAAGCCATGGACCAATCGCAGCGCGAGGGGCGTGTCGCGTGGCCACGTGACGTTGCACCGCGGGCAACATGGCGGCCGCAGCGAAGCATGGTCCGCTTCAATCGCGAATAACTCGAGAACGAAGCAACGTATCGCATTTCCGCAAAGGGAAAAGTTTCTCGAAATGATCCCAGGAGTTCGTTCCGAGGGTCTCGAATTAGGACACCGTGTATGCGAACGATTTAGGCTAGTCGGCCGATTTCATGGCGGAGTGTACCACCTTCACAGCAACCGCAACAAGCATCCATCGAGCCACCAAGCATCACGCATCAACGACCGTAGTAAACCGACCACGCAGAACTCGAACTGAAAACGCGCAACGCGGAAAAAATTACGTAACGGCCTTGCTCCGACCGGGAGGAAGCTGCGAAAGAGAGAGAAAACGGTTGAGTGAAAGAGAAAGAGAGAAAGAGAAAGAGAAAGAGATTCGCATGTCACCGAGCATTTCGCGATTGTCTTCTGTGTATCATTTGTTCGTATTGCCGTGGCTGCTGCGCTCCATGGACAACGGTTGTGTTCCGTCTTGTCTACCGATCGGGAATGCCTACTTCTGCTGGTATCTTCGCCAGTCCTTGTGCGCCGAGATGGTGTCGGAATTGCGGTTCGCCGTGCGGTGCGGTTCCCGGCAACGGCCGGCCGCGAAAACGCGGAATTCAGACGCGGCGGTTCCGTGCGGAAGGTGCAGCCCGCGGGCCAGCCGAAGGAGAACTAGGTATTGCTCGACGGGACACGAGGAGACCACCTACATACCGAGCATCGAGATACCGCGGTTAAATGGTGTAAGTCCTGTCCCTCACGACGGGCTCGCGATCATGGTCACCTTTTCCGGGATCCGGAATACACGTTTCCATCGCCATAGGGCCTTCAATTTGCTCCCTTCGATCAGCTGTTTCCAAAATGATACCTGGCAAACACTGCTTCAGCATTTTTGGAAGCTTCCGACTGCTCAACAATTTTTAATTGGCTCTTCTGGGCTCCAGGATAAATCTTGAAGACATGGTAGATAGTTTGTCATGGTTCCTCTGATCAGCTGTCTTTTGGAACATTATGCAGCTGTGATTGATTCAGAATTGTTGGGAGCTTCGGTTGATTTGCTGAACAATTTTTAATTGGCTCTTCTGGGACCTTTAAGGTTGATATTCCATTCAACAATATTGTGAAGATATTTTTGACTCGTTACAATGTTCCAGAAAAGACATTTGTATTTTACACAGAGATGCCAAGTGTAGTTGTCACAATGAGCGTATTTCAAAAGCCATTAAGAGTTTCGTGAAAGGAACTATAGCAAATGCCTCTCCCCAAGGGAAATATTTCTCCAGGCAGCCATGTGCAGGAATTGAAGAATGAAGCTTCGAAATTCACCTCAACTCGAATTTCTCCTATTTCCATTAAAAACCGTACTGAAAATCCGAAAGTTTGCTTGTCGTCGGGAAAACTGTTTTACAATGTCTAGCGACTCTACGGACTTGCAAAAAATTTTTTCCCCAGGATTCGCTTTAAAACGACTTTGTAGAGGAAAGCTTTACACCGTCGCTTTGAATAGTTGATGTGTGATTTTTTGTTGCTGCTTTTTTCACACTCTCAATGGAAAGTGTGCCGTCTGCGTTAGAATGGCCGAAGGTGCACTACGAAGAGGTTGCAGCGTCGAATACGCACTTCGCGTTGCCGATGCACTTGTCGAATCTTCGGTCTGCTCGAAAACAGGAACGATTTAATCCCGCGAGAGCCAGTTAAAATTGTCTGCGTCAACCTGCGCAATGTGTATCCCAAAATTATAATAATCGCGCTTAGGCGTACTTTTTCGGCGATGTTATTGTAGTGCATGAGGAGACGATTCCAACGAGTACAATGACCATACTGTTCCGATCATTCGATGCGACGATATTCATGTCTGAAAGGTAACATAATCGATACCTTCAGACACACGTAACTCGAGACAGACTGATGCAAAGTACACGATGATGGTACTCGTTGAACTCGTCTTTTCGCGCTCTATAAGACTGCTCAGGAAAAAGATGTAACTGCCATTACACTGTTGGCATAAATGCATAAAATCCGCAGTAATAATAAATTCTTATTGTTATCTCGAAGAGGTCCCCGAAGAGAAGTGACTGTTGATCGCGGAGCGGTGCCAAAGTCGCGGTAAATTAGCGCTAACGGCAACAATTAAGTTCGAAATTCGTTAATGTGCCTGCACACGCTGCAATTGATTAATTATGAATTACAATCGATTACCGTGACCGAGGCACAGTCTCCACGTAGCCCAAAATCACTCTAAGCGTTTCCCGCGACTCGAAAGCCGAGCTGGAAGAACGAGCGCGAACCACGAGCAACGAGGAGAGGTATAGTTGTCGCGGCTATAGTTACGGTGATCGTGTTTACCCGTCGCATGTGTGCAATTGTTTCCGGATTCGATAGAAATTTAATTATCTCGTTTTTCATGAGAACGAACTTGTAAAATGTCGGCATTACGCTCGAAAAATTGATAAACCGTTGAACAGCTCGCGAATAAAAGTTGCAGGCGCGCGAACGCACGCTTTTCCGTTGTCTCGATTCTTAATTGAGTTTTTGCCACGGTCCACGCGTTGTTAAATAATGCAAATACTCGGTCGGTGTGGCTACAACAAACTATCAACCGCACAAAATTCCATGCAAACAAAATGATCTGTTGGACGCTATTAAAATTGAAAAATAAAACGAAACACTATGAAATTTGGCGCGGCGAATATGTCGACGTTAAACCTACCGTAACCAGTCAGGATTCACGGATTTTATTTTGCAATTATTAAACCGGTGAAGCTCCCTTGGAAATTGATTCGACGTATTTTTATATTCAAGCATATTTCCCAATAAAATTTATACAACCCCCAAATTAACTTAATTTTAGCATTTCTACAAGATATTATATACTAGGCAATTTTAATATTAATTTTAATTATTAAAAGATATTCCTGATGTTATTCTAAACAACTTTTCGCCGTGTCGATTCGCTATTGGACCCTTTGTTCTCGAGTTATCAGCGAAAAACAAGGACCAATCGGAGGGCGGCGGGGGCTGGCGCTTGACCGCGTGACGTCGCGCTGCGGGTAGCAATGGCGGCTAGTTCCGAAGAGCGTTAACAATGCGTCCGCGTTTTTTCGCGAATAACTCGATAACAAAACCACGTATGACATTTTTACACAGGTAAAAGTTGTTTAAAATAATCCCAGGAATTTCCCTCTCCCTTTTATCGAACTCAAACATTTTTGGTACACCTTGTACACGGCTGGCAGGACAGTCGAAGATATAATTGGCTCGAAACGCGTTCACAGTGTTCCGCGCTGTGTCATTGTTGGGATTTTATTTGAGTTCGCAAAACGGAGGCCATTTTGCAGAATGAAAAATAAATCGAATAAACAGAGAGATAAAGGGGCGTTCTCTTGAAAGAGGTGTGCCGGTCACCGCAACTATAGCGAGCGAAACAAAGTTACGTTTCTCTCTTGATTGTCTTTCGTTCTTTTATAATTCGCGTCTCAGCTTCGTCTCTGCCATACTGGACTAGATTGGACCCAGCCGTACGTTGATGGAAAACTATATTTTTCCTCCCGACAGTCCACCATATTCCTGCTAGCCGGTTCCGTGTGCGCGCGTGTCCCCGTGTACGTGTGTGTGCGCCCTCGTGCCTGTTTAACCGTGATCGGCTCACACACGTGCTTACACGCTCAGCATACACGCACATACACATACGCTGGTTTTGCTCCGCACGCGAGAATTTCTACAATCCTTGACTGCATGCATCGCATTGCTGTTGAACGAATGTGATTCGCGGACCGGTTGTTTTGTTTCGTTGACAGCCGAGCTGTCATCGATCCGCCTCCGAAGAATTTCAAAGCTAATCCGAGCAATTTCGGAAAGCCGAGCGTTCCGCCCGTGGTCGACGAGGTTTCGAGACACTTCCAGTAGCGTTGCTTAAAGAATTATTAGTTTTTTGATATTTTAACAAGCGGTTAGCAAACTATTTGGAGCAGACGATTCCGAAGATTATTCTGAGATACTTTTTCCTTTGCGATTTTGCGATCCGACGTTTCGTTTTCGAGTTATTCACAAAGAACGCGAGCCAATCAGAGCGCGGCGAGCGCTGACGTGGGCGTGTACGATGCAGCCTCGGGGAAAATGGCGGCTCGTACGAATACGCTCTCGTTTCTCATTGATAACTCGGAAACGGGGCGTCGAATTGGAAATCTGCAAAGGAAAATGTTGTTCAGAATTGCCTCAGGAATTCTCTCCTACGAGATCATTCTAATTGGTCCGTGTTCTTTTTTTCTAATAATCATTTCGCCGAACACTCTCGTACACATACAGCTGGGCATCGCACACTTGAGTAAACACAATATTTACAGCATGGTAATTGGTGTTAATGTTAAATACTGATGTAACTAACATGGTTATCTTGTAATTTGTTTAAACAAGTATCTCGTCGGATGTTTTATCGTCGATACAGACACGTTTAACAGTTTTCCTCGTGTATGTGCATCCTCATCTTCGAACCTTACCGTTGATCGTCTTTTATATTTTATTGTTGTGTCTTTCATTGATTTTTCTTGCCCTCGACGTTCCCTTTTCTGTGTGCAGACGTCTCCGATGTATATTTTCAAATGCATTTCCGATAGATTTATATATATCGACAGTTTGTTATTAAAAGAAGCAGTGTAATCGATATGGCGATGTTAAGAGGGTGCGTGAAACATTGGGAGCTCGCATTAAGTAATTTACTTTTACAGACAACGCGGCGCAAGACAATGACGAACGAATGAAAACTTTATTATCGGCGTTTCTTTCTCGTCGAATAGATCCGCATTCCGGTGAATACACTTTCGCGAATACGTTCGCCCGCATCGCCGTTCCCGCTCTGCGCAATTTAAAAAGTACAAGCATTTAAAACTACGTTAATTAAAACTGCTAATCTCGGTTCCATATACGCGGGGAAATTCTCCGCGTGATACAGACATCGGCCGTATCAATACTATATAACTTTCCCGGGGAGAAAATGACACAGGGAATAATAATGAACGCGCGGAAAACTTTTGTGCCATTCCATTGAGAATCCCATCGGATTTCTAAATGAGAGTGTACCATTAAACCACGTACGAGTTCAAAATTAAGGGAAAATTAAACAGAGAAATATTCAGTGATTATAGCAATCCCTTATGGTTGTTCATCGGTCGATATTATTACAGAGGACGAACAGGCGATTCCAACGAGTACAATGACCATACTGTTCCGATCATTCAGTCCGGAGATATTCATGTCTGAAAGGTAACATAATCGATATTTTCCGGGCACAAATAACTGCATTCCCAACCAAGAGAGTACCACTAGACCACGTATTAATACCAGTATATTCTTCAAACGAAGCAAAAATTAAACACAGAAGAATTTAATCATAGTAATCGCTTATGGTTGTTTTTCGGTCGACGTTATTGCAGAGCACGAACAGGCGATTCCAACGAGTACAATGACCATACCGTTCCGATCATTCAGTCCGGAGATATTCGTGTCTGAAAGGTAACATGATCGATATGTTTAGGTATAAATAACTCAAGACAGACTGACGCAAAGTATACGTTCATGGTACTCGTTGGATTCGTCTTTTCACGCTCTATCGAACTATGCAAGAAAAAATGAGGTACCATTAGGTGATATACTGATCAGCTTACGTAATAAATTTAGTTTCCTTACTAAAAAAGAAAATACGCCGAATCTGGACTTGAATAACAACGCAGTTTCACGGCTGGAGAGTTCCTCACACGATTTTGAGTATCGACTCCGCAGGAGGGCGTTAAGTAACTGGTAAAATTCGATTCGGCCCGCTCGGCGTTACATCTGCGCAAATATTGGCACGAGTGGTTACACCGCGCCGGAATAGAGTGTTCGTTAAACAGGCAATGGGGAAAAAGGGGCAGGGGACGGGGGTTGTCGAGTCGGAATGGTTCGCCGACGTCGAAAACCCGTGTGAATGGTGATCGTGATCGTGGCGGAAGTGATTTTTCCAGACCGCGTCACATTTTCGAGTCCCGTTTCCCGTGTGCCGAGTCACAGGATCCGTCGGTGATTCCCGACTCCCGGAACTGCGAAAGAAACGGATCGATCCGGCCCGGTACTCCCCTAATGCAAATTCCCGCGGCGAGAGATAACCGGCGTGTCCGGTGGCGGAATCTCGGGCCAGCAAATTTTGATATTCATTTGGAAGCGCGAAAAAACGATCCGGGTGTTTGCCCTCGTTCCGCTTTGGTATCCTACGGAATCGCAGAGTTCCATTACGCGCGACGCAAATTTAAATTTCGCGACCGAAAACTCCGCGCTGCTGATTTATTTCTGCTGGTAATAAGACTTTCCGGGGAGATGAATTAATTGTTGCTGGCCGACCGAATATCGAATTAATTGGGCGTGGATTTAGCGTCGGTTAATTTCAAAATTGCAACTCCATTATTCGCGATCCTCTATAATTATTACAAGAGAACGGATTTCGTGCGTTTATACGAGAAACGAGCCGTTGAACAAGGCTCGTTGCACTTAAAGAATTAACAAATTCGTTATTCGCAGTCCTATAAAATTATTATTATATAATTGAGCTTTTAAAATGCCTGAGAATTTAAAAACTGCAGTTCCATTATTTGCAACCCTTTACAATTTATTTGGGAAACCCCTAAGCTTTATTTTGTTTAGAACACCCCCTAGAATTTATTTGAAAATTCTAGAATCTGTGAATTGCAACCCCAAGAATTTATTAAGGGAATCCCACCGAATTTACAAATGGCACCCCCATGAATTGCCATTTCTGCGATTCTCTGTTTGTTTCCCCCGGGTTTCAATAGTTCTCCGTGGAATAGCGAAGGAAGAAAAATCTGAGGAATAACGGCGTTTGGAACGTCTGAATTTGGAAACCGCGTGAATCGATCGAGGCACTCCGACGTGCTGATTGAGGTATCGAAAGGGACTCGACAGGAATTCGCAAGGGCCGGTGCGAAACGTTCACGTTCTCCTCTGCAGCCTCGCCCTTCTCGCCTCGAAGTCGACGCGAAGACCGGAAATCCGATTCGAGCGTAGTTCTGGAGCGAACTCGCCGATGAAATTCGATTGTGTCGCTAATCCCGGCTCAGCTGAACTGTAATTAAACTTTAACTGTGGTTTCGGCTCTTCCGAACCCGGGACCCCATACGCTTCGTCTCGCGCAGAGAGACAGAGGGACCGACAACGAAAGCTTGTAACCATACTGGTCCATCAGGCATTCCTCGTCGAGTTGCTCTGCAACGTTTCGCCGACAAAACGCGTCGCATTCTTTACCGTAATGCCCGCAAAATGGGACTGTGAACTCGATGTTGCTCCGAGGGCAGTGCAAACTGATTGTTACTCTGCGGATCCGTGCGCGAAATTAGCGTTGTTCGCTTTAATTGCAAGATAACGCAACCACGTTCATTTCATCCCTTGAAAACGAAGAGTTTTAGAAGCTTCATTTCTTTCTTTCTTTGATACTTTCGTTGAGATGCATTAAGGGAACTGCATTTCTTAATTCTGGAATTGGCATCAGTCTCTTTACAGCTCGTTTGTTTTAGGAGTGCACGAAATCCCCGGTACAGTAATTATTAAATGGTCTCTGCAAGCTGTAAGGAGCTTACATCTATTTCCACACTTAAAAATTTTATACGGTTGTGAATAATGGAACTACAGTTTTAAAATTCTGTAATTGTCACCGTTCTTGTGTATTTTTAAAGGCTCAATTGTTTCACGAATGGACATAATTTAGGGGTCTGATAATTAGTAATTGACCCCCATACCTTCTAAGAAGTTTAATTTCTTTCTCCCTTTAATATTTTTATAGGGTTGCGAATAATGGGAACTGCAATTTTTTAAATTCCCTAATTGTCACCGTTCTTGTGCTATTTTAAAAGCTCAATTGTTTCACGAACGTACATAATTTGGGGGTTTGATAATTAGTAATCTACCCCCGTACCTTCTAAGAAGTTTCATTTCTTCCTCCCTTTAATATTTTTATAGGCTTGCGAATAATGGGAACCGCAGTTTTTTAAATTCCGTAATTGTCACCGTTCTCGTACATTTTAAAAGCTCAATTATTTCGCGAACACGCATAATTTGGGGGCCTGCGTTAAGTTGCATTCGGGTGTCCTGTTTTCAACGGCTCACCCTGTACACGACATCGAGGCATGATCGAGGACCGATTGCCCCGTAGCATTCGAGGGAACGCGAGCGGCAAAGCAGGGTGTCCGATACCGGGGTAGCGCGTGACCGTTGATAACTCTTCTACGAGCTTTTAAAAAGTCCCGGATAAGTTTTAACGAGCCGAAGGAAAAGTTTCTAATAAGTCTTTCTCCGAGCCGCGGCTTCTGCGTCGTCGCGGAAAGAAAAGTTGCCGGCAGTGGGGGCACGAGGAAGAGAAAGAAGAGGAGGACGAGGAGGAGGCAGAAGAGGAAGAATGAGAATAGTTTGTTTGAACGACGATCGGTAATAACTGGCCCGATACAGCTAACACCTGCGTTTTACTTTTCTCAGCAGGAGGGTGGTGCGTTGTCGATGACGGAGATGAAGAAATCATTGAGCTTCGATCAAGTGGGAGCGGCCCGTGGAGGGAACACCTAGCACAGGCCTCATCGTCATCTTCATCCTCCGCAGCAGTCGCAGTCGCAGCAGCAGTCGTCCCAGCAACAACAGCAGCAGCAACAGCAACAACAACTACAGCCACCGTGCAAAGCCACGCCCACGCACACACGCCACATACACTGCCACTCACATTCACACAGCCACAGCTACAGTCATACGCACAAGCACCAACCACCCCCACCGAGACAGAGGCGGGACTCTTCAAGCATCGTCTTGGGTCAAGGTACGCCACTCTTTCGAATAAACCGCGAATCAACTTCGCGAATCTTCCGGGGCTTATACTCCGAGCGGATTTATACGCGAACAAAGTTCCGAATAATATAATGTGTTTGCTGGGTAAATAACGGTTTAGGGGTTTTTTGGTTAAACGACATCCCCCGGGGAGTAGAGAATATGCTTTACCAGTTTACGATTTATACATTCTGGAAATGAATTGTAGGGGGTGTTCGAAATAAATAAATTCTGGGAGGCAATCAAATAAATTGTGAGGGGTATTCTAAGTGATCACAATTTAGGAATCCAAAATAAATTAAGGCCAGCCCTAATTAAATTTTGCAGAATTTTGGGGGGAGCCCTAATTAAATTCTGTAGTAATTTCTAAATCCTAGAAGTTCCAAATAAATTGTAGGGGATTGTCTAAATAATTATATTATAGGAGTCCAAAATAAATTAAGCAGGTTTCCTAAATAATTACATTCCAGGAGTCCAAAATAAATTATGGAGGCGCCATTAATATATTCTGAGAGATTCCCTCAATGAATTCTTAGGGGAATCCAAAATAAATTGTAGAGGGTGCAATTTCTAAATCTTAGAAATTCCAAATAAATTCTAGGGGGTGTTCTAAGTAAATAAATTCTGGGAGACTACTCAAATAAATTGTGGAGGGGTTTCCTAAATAATCATATTCTAGGAAGAGTCGTAAGTAAGTTCTGGAAGGCGCCATTAAATCCTAAATAGCTTCTAGGCATTGCGATTAATAACTTGTAATAGAAGCCCTAAATAAATGATGGGGTTACCTAAATAAATTCTGCAGGGTCTCCGAAGCACACAGATACTTGAGTGTTCCTTAAATAAATTCTATAAAAATTCGAAAGCCTAGTTACAAAAATCAGAATAGAACCACAAAATTCGCTAGATTGCCAAAGTTGAGTTACACTGCTCTAAAAATTCTATGCTTCGAAACCGGGATCCGGAAGAGTGTAAGCAGTCTGGGGGCTCGATAGGGAGTCGAATAGTGTTCTCGGCCTCCGAACCGAAGTTCCCGAAGAACTGGGTACGGCGAAGGGAGGCGACTAAACTAAGAACCTATTTATCTCGACAGGGTGAACCGAAGGATACGTAGGACAGTGTAGTCTTGGACGATGGTAAGGTCTGGGACGATCAGTTCCAGCAGATAGAGCTCTCAGGGTCCTGTTTTCTGATTGTCCAGGAGGTGACCACCCTGAGAGCATCCTCTGGAGATTCGACTGCGACCTGGCGGGTGAGCCAGACGTGGTGATATCGCCGCCTCCACCACCACCCCCACCTTCGGCGGTCGTCTCGAGGACCACGACCCTTTGACCAATACTGGAGGAGGTGCCGACGGGTGTTCCCGTCCAGAAGGAGCTACCCACGCAAGCCTCGGTGGTCGTGAACATGGTCGACCAGAAGGAGACTTGCTTATAGCATATGTAGTCGCCGGGGCGAGAAAACGGGCCGCGACGAAGCGGCCGAACCGACGCCATCGGCGACCAACGATCAGCATCATCGTCATCCGGGCTGTCCACGTGACGACGTCGATCCGCAAGCTTCCGGTGAGCCATCACGATCGCAGAGAAAATGGACAGGACCGATGGACAAGCTGGAGCCTCGTAGTCGAGTCTCCAGGTCGAACGGAGGACGTTCGCAAAGCTGAGAATTCAACTTCCAAACGAAATAGCCAATGAAAGCTGATTAGGATCGATCGTGGGACGTGCCGCAGCGCGAACGAGAAGGATCGATCGCTGCCATAAAGACGACAGAACAATCCGAGCAACCCGATTGGCGCGCGCTGCTGCTCCCGAGGGATTCGACGGGACTTCGAGTATAAACATATCGACACGGATTTAATTAGAGTGCTCGTTGGGGAACCACGAAGACAATAACTCGACGCACTGTGATCAAGGGAAATGCTGGTGCTTTCGGAGATAAGTTAGGAACGCCAAGGTATCGTGGAAGCTTGTTTGGGAGCCTTGGAAGCTGCCTTTGGAGGATTGAGGTACTTTCAGGGCTGAGTAGGAAGCACAAAAGTACTTTGGATGGTCTCAGATATCTTTGGGTGCTTTGAAAGTCGTGTTGGAAAGACTAGGGTACTTCGATAGATAGCTGGGAAGCTCTGGGGTGGACTGAAAGCTGCCTTCAGAGGACAGAGGTACCTCGAAAGCTGAGTTGGAAGTACAAAGGTACCTTAGAAGCTAGCTTGGAAGATCAAAAGTACTTCACAAGCTAGCTTGGAACATCGATGGCGCTCAGAAAGCTAGTTGAAAGCACAAGCGTACTTTGAAAAGTACTTTAAGAGGGTGGAGGTACCTTGACAGTTATTTTAGGAAGAGAATGGTAGTTTCGGAACTACTTCGAAAGGACTTGGAAATTGTGGGAGCTGACTTGAAAGCACAAAGGTACCTTGGAAGCTAGCTTGAAAGCACAAGTGTAGTTTGAAAGGTACTTTGGAAGGGTACCTGCAAGCTACCCTCAAAGATCAAAGGTGCCTCGGAAGCTAGCTTAGAGGATCAGAGGAAATTCGAAAAGATAAGGGTACCTTGGAAGGAACTTTGGAAGAACAAGGGTGTCCCAAAAGCCACCTTGAAGGTCTCGGATATCTCTGAAGGAGGGAGGTACCTGCAAGCTACCCTCGAAGATCAAAGGTGCCTCAGAAGCTAGCTTAGAGGAATAAAGGAAGTTCGAAAAGATAAGAGTACCTTGAAAGGAACTTTGGAAGAACGAGGGTGTCCCAAGAGCCACCTTGAAGGCCTCGGATGCCTCGGAAGCGGGTCCCAACCCCCTTAGCTTCCCTAAGGGAGGAAACCCGTAGCAGAAGAAGCAGGAAGCTCGAAGAAGCGAGTGGACCTTAGAAGAGTGATTGAATTCGGACCAAACTCATAGCGATCACTGCCAGGAGCTAGCCTAATATATTAGAACGGTCTAATTCGATCTCCACCGAGGGGCCTAACACGTTCAGGAGCAAAGACGACCGATGGCCTAAGAGAAGACGATCCCAGCGCGTTCATCCTTCGGAATCTCCTTCAAAATCTCCTTCAGAATCTCCTTCAGAATCTCCTTCAGAGGGGGAGGCTGCTCTTAGCAATTGTACAAAAGAAAAGGATTCGCCGATGAACGCAGCAATGGCGGCGATGTTCGGCGAGCCGATCAGGCGAACGAGCAGCCAATCGTCGATGCCTAAGCTCGAAGCCTGATCGAAATAACCGAGCATTCGACAGAGCAAAGAAGACCGCAATTCCTCCGGAAGACGAAGAGGAAGCTGTTCCGCGGCTTCTCGGAGTCCTCGTCGCGAATTTCAAGAGCTTTCAGCGTCCTTGAGCGGCCTAAGCCCTCGCATGGACAGAGTACAAAAATTATTCAGGCACGTTGCCATGATCGGCACGGGGTCCTCGTTCACAAGGATCCTCTCGCGCGTCCTGATCGCTTCGCTGATCATCCCCACTGCCTCCGGAGTCGCTGAAGGCAGCCAGGAGACGGACCACAAGTTTTTCATGCATTTTACATAGTAGAGAAGCGACCGGGCGTTTAGGCGAGTCTGCACGACGAGGAGGAACGAGAACCTGGAAGAGGACGCGCGCGCGTCCCAGCGATCACGAACTCGCCTCGATTATCCGATCCGTGGCGATTCTACCGAAGGATCAGGACCGGTACAAGTGAACCGTGCGCGTGCGCAAGTTAGTCGAATATTGTTAATCGCCAGGATTATATATAGTTAAGTAGCGAGAGACGCATTTTCACACGATCGACGGTTTATTATTGATTATTAACGGATGTACAGCGAGTGTTTTTCACGGATTTCGAATTGTGGTGTTCGCGATTCTACAAAATCGCGTATGTATGTATTATATATAAATATATATGAAACGCAGGATACACAGTCGCGTGCTAGTTAATACACAGACACACACACAAACACGGTGATGTACCATTGTACACGCGTGAGAGCGCAGGTTTGTTACCGAGCGTCCTTTCGACGGATTTACCGAGACGTTATTAGCAAATTTTTCGGAATGTGAGATTTCTGAATGTTTGTATGCGTGTGTGTGTGTGTGAGAGAGAGAGAGAGAGAGAGAGAGAGAGAGAGAACGATTAGAGTGAACGAAGAGTGACAGAGAGAGAGAGAGAGAGAGAAGAGAGCCGTGGTGAAAACGAGTAATCCGTGCTGCCGTCAGAGCTGACAAGCAGTCAGGCTTTCGATATTTGACAGGAATGTTCGATAGCCGTGCGCAACCGGGAGTAATCGATTGACTTCTTGTCGATGAAGGATGGCTTTGTGCGAGGGATATCGATAGTCGAGAGAACGATGACGAGGACTGCATCAAAAGAATTTTGTTTGCGACCCGGCTAGCCGGCCGAGCTTAGTTCCGCGTCTTCGTGGCTGCTGTCACGTTTCATTCGTTTGTGGACCCTCCAGAAAACAATTTCGTTCGTTTCTCCGAGAGGATTCCTCGTCCAAACACCTGTCAAAGAGAGAAGGAGATAGAGGAGGGAGGTAGGAGAAGGATCGGAAGGGAATTAAACATTCTTTGCGATCATCTTCAGTTTTAGCGAGCTGCTGTCGAATTTAATTTGGATAAAATGGACGTCGGCTCCAGTTTCGGAAACAGATTGCTCTTTTCCTACGTCCGAGAGGATCTCCGGTAGCATCTTCGTTGGGAGCTTCGAAGTAGCTGCTATAGTGAGAGATAAAAGGGGAAAGGAGAATTGTTTGCAAGCCTTTTTCAGTTTGATTTCACTGTCTTTAAGTTTTGCTATCTTGGGATATAGATTTCAGGTCCGGTTCCAAAAACTAGATTGCTCTGTTAATTTCTCTGAGAGGATATCAAGTAGCTTCTTCGGTGGAAGCATCTAGGTATCTGTCACTGAGAGATAAGGGGGGAATAAAAATTGTTTGCAAGCCTTTTACAATTTAATTTTTCTTTTTCAATTTCATAGACTGCAAGTTGTTACCTTTGGACGTCGATTCCAATTCCAGAAAACGGATTAGTGCATTAATTCTTCTGAGAGGATCTCAGGTAGCATCTCAGGAACATCTGGACACCTACCAAAGAGAGATAAAAGAGGAATTAAAATAATTTGCTAGCCTTGTGAGTGTAATTTGACGTCTGCAAATTGCTATAAATTTCTTGATCTTAGATTTCAGTTTACAAAAGAATTTTATGCAGTCGTACCATTGAGAGAATCACAGGTAGCATCTTCATCAGCATCTTCAACTAGATACCTGCCAAAGAGAGAGGGAAAAAGAGAGAGAAATAAAATGAAATTGAAAATAATTTGCAAGCCTCCTCAGTATAATTTGACGTTTGCAAATTGCTATAAATTTCTTAAACGTGGATTCCAGTTTATAAAAGAGTTTAATTCTGATACCTGTAGAGAGAAAGAGAGATAAAGGGGCAATAAAAATAATTTGCAATTATTTTCAATTAAATTTGACATCTGCAATTTGCTATCGATTTCTCCAATATCGTTTCCAGTTCAGGAAACAGTATGTTTCATTCGTTCCACTAAGTGAATCTCTCATCTAGGTATCAATTAGAAAGAGAGGAAGGGAGAGAGAGGGCTAACAAGAAGGGAACTCAGTCAGGAAGCTTTCAGAGCGAGTTAATGAGGATTAAAGATATTTAGTCTAATTCCTGTGGGAAGAGGGATCCTATGACAGTTGTTGGAACTTGTTTGAGACGGAGTGAAAGGGTTTCCGTTCGTTTTTTCTTTTGATGATGGTCTCTCGTGATGGTTCTCTCTCGTGAGATGATCGAGGGACTCAACGAGGATGAGAATTGAAAGCGAGTGTACGGTGCCAATAAACGGAGGATGCGTTTGTGTAAGTTGCCCAGAGTTGGTTTAATTGTTTTTCTCCTGCTATGTGTTCTTGACGGTGCGTTCTGGCTTAGAAACGATCGACAGACTTCTTTCTCCTTTCCAGACTCTAGAAAATCATAGAAAATTGTTTAACAAAAGATCCAGCTTTAAAAGACAATTATTACTTCCTCTCGGACTTCAATTTAATCTAGTTTGAAGATGTTTGACAAAGTTTGAGCTGGCTCTCTGACTCCCAATAAATCCTAAAGCTGCAAATTCCTTGTGCAAAAGTGAAAATTCAATTGTACAAAATCTCTAGACCAGAACCAGCCGTTGTGTAAACGATTTCGAGAAAGATTGTTGCACGTTGTGGTAAGGATGGGTCGCTCGCGCGAAAGTCAGACGCGTTTCAAAAGTTCAGGACTACTTGTCAGTCGCCCACTGGTGTGCCACACTATTCAATAAATAAATTTTATTTATTTAATCGACCTAGACACATTCCTACACATGGCGTTAGCAGTCGGACAGTAAAAAAAAAGAAAAAAAAAATACACGTTGACTTCCTTTTGCGATTGGAGAGCCTAGGGGGTTCGAAGCTGCGCGAGAGGGATGCTAAACGATCCAGGAGAATGATTCCGCTTCCGGTCCTCGGCTCTCCGATCGAGTGATTGTGATACGCAGTGAATCGTCAACTCGAACATATCTCACCGAACAAAAATAACAGACAATTAAATGTTGTTATACGCATACTTTATTGATGATTACCCGCCAGACATGTTCTTCTTTATTTCTTCATTCAGAGAACGTCAACTCGGCCTCGAGACTCTCCTCGGAAATGGATTCGCGGCAGAGCCGTTCGAACGACATCCCCCATTTCTCTCCCGCCATGGTGTTTCCTTCGGCGAGGGTGTATCTGTTTCTGTAGGGGAGGCCAACGAATGCTGTGCCGAGTGACGAATGATGATTTCATCGCCGTTATTAATCGACGGAGATACGTAGGTGTTTGGACGTCACAAGATACGGACGCCATTGCGGACAGGATGACAAGCCCATGCAACGCCTCATCAATCACGTCAACCATTCCTCGATGTATATCCAAGGCTATAGGCTTTTCTCCACGTTCGTCAACGCCATCGCGCCCGCCATGGTCATCATGTCATTTATTAAAAATCTCGTTCGCCCCGTGACCAACTCAGATCGATATTAATGTCATCATTGAGCGGTAAAGTTATCGTCAGGCTGCAGGGGATGAATCCACATAAGTTAGGCTACCTAAATAAATACATTGTGAGAGCTAAATAAAAATACTAGGGGGCAGTCTAAATTAATAAATCCTAGGGAGTACCACAAATAAATAAATTCTGAGTTCTAAATAAATTTTAGGGGCAGTTAAGTATACACATCCCTAGAGGGGTACTAAATAAATTCTAGGGG
>CM052095.1:11837395-11870553 GCA_028453745.1 Agapostemon virescens | reverse complement strand
CACAAATAAATAAATTCTTAGTTCTAAATAAATTCTAGGAGCAGTTAAGTATACATATCCCTAGAGGGGTACTAAATAAATTCTAAGAGGCAGTCTGAATTAATAAATCATAGGGGGTATCACAAATAAATAAATTTCATGTTCTAAATAAATCCTGGGGGTAGTTAGGTATATACACCCCTAGAGAGGTTCTAAATAAATTCTAGGAGGTATCCCAAATAAATAAATCCTAATTCTAAATAAACTGTAGGGCATACGTCAGATAAATAAATTAAAGGAAATGTTTTAAATAAATTCTAGAGGTATCCCAAATAAATAAATCCTAATTCTAAATAAACTGTAGGGCATACGTCAGATAAATGAATCAAAGAAAATATTTTAAATAAATTCAAGAGGCATCCGAAATAAATAAATCCTCGGAGTGGTCCCGAATAAATAAATCAGAGAAGGTCTGACAAATAAATAAGTTTGAAGCTGTCTCATAAATAAATGAATTCCAGAAAGCGTCCTAAACGAATAAGTTCTAAAAGGCGTCCTAAATAAATAAACTTCAGACGACGTTGCAAATAAATAAACTCTATAGGCGCCATTAAATAAATTTCAGGAGGGCCACTAATAAATTCTGTTGGAGCAATTGATAAACTCTTAGAGGCGCCAGTAATAAATTCTGTAGGTGCCATTAATTCTAGAGGCGCCACTAATAAATTCCATGGACGCCATTAATAAATCGTAGGCGTTCTAAAAAAGATTCTAGAGGGTGTCCGGATGAATGAAATCGCAGGCGATGCCCTAACCAAATAACTTCGCGGACGATAAATAAAATATGAAATGATAAGTTTGTAATGGTCAGCGTTTGCATGTTGCGGGGCGAATTCGCGAGATGGAATCGTCCAGAGGGAACTCGCAGGTTTCCAACTAGAAGCACTCCACCCGGTAAGTAAATGAACGTTACTTTTTGCAGGATAATGCGAGAGGAACCTCTGCCATTCCAGGATCCAGCACGCGTCCGCAGCCCTTTTGGTTCCTTCGGGGACTAAATTGTCGGCGAAGTGGTTGGCCTGCCATATTGAAAATTGCATTCATTTGACTGCGTCGCGTCAAAGGGAGCCCGTTAAAATCTGGGCCATTCGTCGTCGTCATTGCTATCGAAGGCGAAAGAGATGAAAGGAAAGTCGGAAATGAGAGTAGCAAGGGGAATAAGAATCGCCCACGGTTATCGAAGCATCGCCTATCATCTGAACCTCCCTTCTGCCCCCGTACTCGTTAATTCTTGCACAATATCGTTGCTGTTCAATAAATGTTTCCTTCTTCTTCTATTCCCCGTCGCTCGCTGACGGAGATCGGCGTATCGAATGTTACGCAACTTTGCAAACCCTGCAAACGATTCATCCAACGATTGGCTCAGCCATAACTTTGTAACATTGTCATCGCTTTCCATCGTGCGACGACAAACCGAGAAATTTATTCATCTTGCAATTTTATGATTTTTCACTTGAATCTTGCGACAGCAAACCCTGAAATTTATATTTTTATTATTTTTCACTCGTATGAGAACTTGTCTGAACTTTTCTAACATTAAAACTAACTCAGCTGGTTGAACCACAATTTTCAGATTTTTTAAATTTCCTTTTTGCACGATACAGAATTTGTACAACACTCCTTTTCTTCTTCTAACAATTTTAATAAATTGAGAAAGCTATCTACAGCACTTTTAAACAATATAAAAATCCCATTTGTTACAATTGGACTAATATTTATGAAAATGCAATTTTTCTACACTGATTGCACCATACAGAACTTGTACAAGTCTCCTTTTCTTCTTCTAACAATTTTAACAAATCAATAAGACTATCTACAGCACTTTCAAACAATATAAAAATCCCATTTGTTACAATTGAACTAATATTTACGAATTATTGTACAAGACAGGAGTTGAACAAGACTCAGTTTCTCCTTTTAACAATTTTAAACAAATAAATAAAATACTTCCATAGTCTTAAATAGTCTAGATGCTCGTGCTATTCGGTACGCCATCTTGCCCCTCCGTAACAAAGACGTACCATCCTCAAGTATTAACGTTTCAGCGATATGCAAATGAATTGTTCGCGCAACATTGTTCGGAAGAACGTTCTTTCAGTCTCCAGTAAAGTATCCCCAGCGTTTTTAATTGAGGCGCGTGAAAAATTGTGGCAGTAATTTACAGTGCACCTTCTTAACAAATGGAGAAGCGTGGCTCGAGGCACGCTGGTGAAATTGGTGTTTTACGCCATAGGAGTGGCACACGAATGCTCGACGTAAGATTCCAGATGAAAAATTCACTCCCGTTTCACGTTTTTCTTCGTTCCTCTTTTTTCTATGTTTTTTGAATGGTCATTTACCTTTGACTCAGTCGGAGCACGTGTCGAGTTGCCGGGACAAATTGAAAGCTGCCCTAACTGTGCGAAACTTCAAAGCAGACGTCACCGGCGTTTAAACGGCTCGTTAGTAAATTACAAAGAGACCAACGGAAGCCGTGGCATTTGGGCCTGAAATTAAGGAGGAATTTCGCCATTTTCAATGATCCCTCGAACGTAGAAAAATAGCAAATGGCATTCGTTATTTCACTTCACATAATTATGCAGAATTTTTCATAGTTGCCCTTTTCGTAGAACAGGAACACCAGTAACTACATTTTTCAACAAACTAGCAATTCATACATTATTCCAGAAACTAGCAATGTATGAATTGTTTCACAAACTAGCAATTTATAAATTGTTCAACAAGCTTGAATTTTATAAATTGTTTAGCAAACCAGCAATTTATACATTGTTCAAGAAACCAACAATTTATGCATCGTTCAACAAGCTAGCAATTTCGAAATTGTTTGACAAACCAGCAATTTATACATTGTTCAAGAAACCAACAATTTATGCATCGTTCAACAAGCTAGCAATTTCTAAATTGTTTGACAAACCAGCAATTTATACATTGTTCAAGAAACCAGCAATTTATGCATCGTTCAACAAGCTAGCAATTTCTAAATTGTTTGACAAACCAGCAATTTATACATTGTTCAGGAAACTAGCAATTTATACATTGTTCAACGAATTGGCAATTTATAAATTGTTCAATAAACTGGCAATTTATAGATTGTTTAGGAAACGAACAATTTATAAATTGTTTAAGAAACTACGAATTTATAAAATGAAAATATACAAATTAATGAAGAGAAGCAATGAGTTAAAAGTAATTGTAATACAAAAATAATTAGCAATGTGAAATGAAAGAACAACTGACAAACCAATAGCTGATAATTTAAAGAATATTCACCGGACAATTTATAATAATCGTTTCGTGCTGGTCGAAACTTACAGATTCCCAAAAACTCTACCCTGGAGCGACAGGCACTGCAGATTTGCATGTTGATTGATCCGCGGACTGTTTCTGCAGAGGACAGGCAGCGTTGTCGATGCCAATCCAAAATATGCGGGACCTGACTGATAGATAGAACCGTCGATAAAAATGACAGGAAGCAAAGAGTTCGATCCTCTCTGCATACTCTAAAGCACAGTATTGCTAGAGGCGAAAAGACCAACCAAATCATGCCACATTCAAAATGAGACACTAACCTTAACATTCTAGTAAAACTAGAGTTAACACTTTATCGACCGGAAGCCTATTAAAATTAAATTAAAATTCTATTTTTACATTCGAATTTGTAACAACATTATTAGACAATATTATTGGGGATGCATTGCTGATCCGCAATAAAAATTGCTGTCGGCCTTGAAGGACCCATTAAAAAGTTTTCAGTGATGGATCATAGGCCTTAGAAAAATTCTGAAATAATCGCCGGTCGATAAAGCGTTAAAAACCTAAGTTAAAATGAGGTTAGAAACAAAATTAGGGTATTGCAGAACGTTCATTGATATCCCACGACCACGATATTGCATGCCCCCGTCAACCAAGTCGTTCAGCACTCAAAATGAACCATTACACGTAGCATTATAGTGAAACTATCCAAATTTTAGCATGGTCTTAGACCGAGCCCTAAGATAACTCAGCTTCCAACATTGTCTTAAGTTATTCTAAGTTGGTGGATTGCGGAGAGATGATGCTAGGCGGCCATTAAGCGGTCCTACGTACAAGATGGGTTAGTACATGTATTATAGGGGAATTGTCGCGATGTTTGGCTCGCGTCGCAGCCGTCGCAAGATAGGAGGGCCGCCATTTTCGACGTACTATATCACGGCGACGACAGCTCAGCCTTCTGGAAACCGTGATTACTTCTCTCCCACCGAAGACGCCATAACGAACCCACCGTTGGCTGTTCACGCGTTGTCCTCGAAGATTAAAGTCCTCCGACGACCGGAAACGCGACCAGCGTCTTCCGCCTAGGTGGCGCTGATAGAAATGTCTCGTTGGACTTAAACGTTTCACTCGTTTCGGGTTGCTTTACGAGTGCCTCTCGTCCTCTTCGGAAAAAAGCGATAGTCCGTAGACGGGTTGAACGCCAAGTCTGATAACAGTAAGTAAAAAGCGCGCGCGATTACGCTCGATTTACTTGACCTACGATAATCGGTTTCAAAAGAACAGAAACGCTTTTCTTTTTTCATATTTCTCCGGGGGAAATCGCCGGGGCGGAGATAGCTTCGGTAGGCTAAGTGGACAGTGTTCTGGAAGAAGGATGATCGAGATCCTGCTTCGGAAACGATTAGTCTACATTCTCGGAGTCCATTAGGGATCCTCCGAAGGACTTCGAAATGTCTGGAACTGGAACCGGGACTTGTTACTCGAAACTTCGAACCGAGCAAGTTGACGCGTAGCTTTGCTGCCTTCTGCACACGTTATCGATCACGAAACAGCTCGAATTAGAGGCTGCTTAACTGGCAGCAGGCGTTAGTAATGAGAAACTGAAGAGGATTCATTTTTAGAATCGATGGATTCATTTTGGGGGATGCGTTGTGCATAATTGGCGCTGTATATTTGGGGGATATTTGCGTCAATTTTAGAATATGTTCCCATTGGAATTTTTTAAAGTTTAAGGTCTCAAATTGAAGATGGAAGATCGTACTTTATGATAGGTACAAGAGAGTTTAAAGAAAAGTGGGGAGATCGAGCTGGAAAATTGAAAATCTATAAGCCTGTTTCCCAGGTTCAATAAAATTGACTTAATTTCAACAAGAATATTTGTGTCAATTGTAAAATGTGTTCCCGTGGGAATTTTTTAAAGTTTAAGGTCTCAAATTAAAGCTGGAAGATCGTACTTTATGATAGGTACATGAAAGTTTAATGAGAAAAGCGAGATCGAGCCAGGAAAATTAAAAATCTATGAACCAGTGTGCCAGATTCAACAAAATTGACCTAATATTAATAGGCATGTCAATTGTAGAATATGTTTCCGTGGGAATTTTCCAAAGTCCAAGGTCTCAAATTGAAGCTGAAAGATCGTACTTTACGATAGGTACATTAAAGTTTAATGAGAAAATCGCGATCGAGCAAGGAAAATGAAAAAGTCCAAGAACCTGTTTGCCAGGTTCAACAAAATTGACCCAATCTTACGAAGAACATTCATATCAATTTCAGAATACGTCCGCATAGAAATTTCTCAAAGTCCGAGGTCTGAAGTTAAAGCTGGAGGATCGCGCTTCGCGACAAGCCCGCGAAACTCCAAATAGAATCGCTAAATCGTATTGCAAAATTCATGGAAACCGCTCGTCAGGTTTCTCAGCGATTTCCGCATTTTCCATAGGATTCTTGCAGGCGATTATTATTTCTTGTTGAAATAAGAACAGAAAGCTTTCATACAAAATGAAGCGAGTCTTCAAACAGAGAGAGATAGAAAGAGAGACAGATATTCCGTGCTCGCTGGCGACGGTAGTAGGATTCCCTGGCGCAGACGGACAATGCGAAACATCTGTATTAATAAATGCTTCAGTCATGCAAATATTTGTTTGTGGAAAATTTCTTTGAATCCGCTGGAAGTTTCACCGTCTGAGAACCGTACCCCGGTAACGTTGCTACTTTTCATCGGGACGATTCGGACGACAATGAGAGACGTACACACTCGCGCAAACACACAGCGGCGACTCGATTCGCCGGAGAAGTAACGAGCGGAGAGAAATCCTCTTGAACGGCAAACGCATAGAAAAGTTTCCCTAACCGTCGCCGGGGATATTCCATTATCGGCACGTACCGTTCGAAATATCACGATCCACGGTTGTATTCAACCATGTAAAACCAGAACGGTGTGATTATCGATATTCCTCCGTGAAGCCCGAGTCTTTGCATTCGGGAAACCCGCTAATGAGACATCAACGTCACGAACAGTCGTCGGAAACTTTTCTACGGCAAACACCGGGCCACATCTGCGTGCCGACTTTCCCTAACGAACGGAGGATGTCAAGAGTTCACGCGTACGCGATAAAGTGGAGGGTGGCCGAAGTAAACGTGATTCGATTTCGTCGACTCACATTTACGCAAACAATTTCGAATTTCGGATGGCGCTGCCGACAATCAAGCTTTCCCAGCTATAAATTCCTTGTCTTGGGAACAAACGCGTGTACTTAAGTGCACGAGCATGTCGGCGAGCATAAATCAATGCGCTTTCAAGGTGTGCAACGGATGGTGTCCTGGGGTTAATTACAAGCTGACAAACGTGGCTGAGGGCGTTGTGCACAAGTGTCCTCAAGTCGTTGAGAATTTGTTTAATATTCGATGAAACGAAATTTTGAGTACGGTGGAACACTTAATAGATCTTTGTGCGTCCATAGCGTTCGGAAAAGTTTGTTTGTTATGTTAGAAAATGGAAAATATTAATTGAATAAACGTAGCTGAGGGTGTTCTGTACATGTGTCCTGGAACCGTTGAGAATTTGTTTAATATTCGATGAAACGAAATTTCTAGTACGGTGGAATACCTGTTAGACTTTTTTGCGTCCACAGCATTCGGAAAAGTTCATTTGTTATGTTAGAAAAAGAAAAAGAAAAATTGTTAGATATGGCGCAGATAATTCGTGCCGGAATTCGTATAAGGAACTATAGTAAAAGCGGCACGAATTATCTGCTCTCTTCAAACCTCGAAATAGCGCCATTTGGTGCAGCGGCAAAACGCCCAAACTTGTAGCCAAATATCGACAGTCGGTAATTTGAAAATGTAAAAATAGCGCCACTTGGCGTAGTGGCGAAACGCTCAAACTTGTAGTCAAATTTACCGACTGTTGCGTCAGGACGGTAAATGTATTTTCGCTTATGCTAATTCTAGAAGTTTGTTATTATAATTCAATAATATTAATAAATATTATTAATGCATGATAGAACACCATGGCGTTCGAAAAAGTTCATTTGTTATGTTAGAAAATGGACAATATTAATTGAACAAACGTGGCTGAAAGTTTTCAAAGTTACCGACTGTCGGTATTTGGCCACAAGTTTGGGCATTTTGCCGCTGCATCAAATGGCGCTATTTCGAGGTTTGAAGAGAGCAGATAATTCGTGCCGCAGTTACTGTAGTGCCTTATACGAATTTCGGCAAGTATTATCTGCGCCAGAAGTAACAATTTTTATTTTTCATTTTCTAACATAACAAATGAACTTTTCCGAACCGTATGAAGGCACAAAATTCTAGTGAGTGTTCCACCATGAGTGTTGGACCCAGAGGTCTCGGGGATTTTCGTCGATTTGGACGTTGAGGCATGCCCTTTTCCGAAATGGAATTTCCCGGGGATCACGAAGGGCTGATTACATTGCAGAATGTCTAGAGAAGAGTTTTCTGCCTCAAAAATAAAATTCGCAATCGAATTGCGAAAATGGCGCCTCGAAGCGTCCTTTTGTGCGTCCACAGCATTCGGAAAAGTTCATTTGTTATGTTAGAAAATGCAAAACATTAATTGCTTATATGGCGCAGATGATTCTTGCCGAAGTTCCTATAAGGAACTACAGTAACTGCGGCACGAATTATCTGCTCTCTTCAAACCTCGAAATAGCGCCATTTGGTGCAGCGGCAAAACGCTCAAACTTGTAACCAAATTTACCGACTGATGCGTACTGATGGTAAAAGTATTATCACTTATGGTAATTCAAGAAGTAAATGTCTGTACTTCTCTGTCGGCAAAACAGGAATTATTACATTATGCTAACAATTTGAGGAATTACAATTTGACCTGTGATAGATTCCTGGTATACCGACCGAGGATGGTAACATTTACTGCTTGAATTACCATAAGCGATAATACAGTGATCATCAATTACAATCAGTCGGTACCATTTGGCTACAAGTTTGGGCGTTTTGCCGCTGCACCAAATGGCGCTATTTCGAGGTTTGAAGAGAGCAGATAATTCGTGCCGCTTGTACTATAGTTCCTTATACGAATTCCGGCACGAATTATCTGCGCCATATTTAACAATTTTTATTTTTCTTTTTCTAACATAACAAATGAAGTTTTGCGAACCCTATGGACACAGAAAAATCTAGTGAGCGTTCCACCATGTACAAAGTATCGTTTCATCATATATTAAACAATTTATCAAATCTAAATGAGGTATAATGATCAGGAGAGCACAGTCTCGACTAAATCGGTAAGAACAAGGCAGTCTTTTGCAGCACCTCCTTCTAAATGGCAGACGGTATTATTAACAAAACAATCTGTTCAATTATTTATTAAACAAATGTATTCCCAGAAAAATATATATACACACAAAAGACGACTGTTACAATTTCTTATTGCTAGACAGGCTTCGGAGAATGTTCGTCAGTCGTTCACCAAATGCAAGACGCTGTCCCTTTCGATTCCAATTTCTCTGAGCGTCGCGCTTAATTGGTCGAGCCTCCTCGGTGTGTACCTGTAATCATTGACAATTCATTAGCAGCGGATGAACCAGGTGGGAGTCAACGAAGGTGTCTTACCCGCTGAAGACGATCTTGTATCCTCGAGGAACCGTCCTCGCCATAGCTTTGTCCAGTAACTGATAAAGTCGAGAGATAGACTCGTCAGCAGAAACGTGCACCAGATAAACCGTGCCACCGTTTAGGGATCTCACTTTTAGCCTAAGTTCGCCCAGCTTCCCCGAAGGCTCGTTCACCTGGTGCAAGATCAGCGGCTGGAAAGGATTGAACGCGTTCAAGTTCGAAGTTCGACGGAATCGAAGTCTTAATTCTCACCGCGCTGTTTTTAACTGGTTCCGTGGACCTTGCTCCGCGAGGATTTCTCTTGCTCGCCGTGTGCGACCTCTGGGGAACAGCTAGACCCTGGTCTTCGAGGTTCTTCAGGCCAGGGAATGGTCTAGGTCTTGTGATTGGACTCGAGGCTATGGACATGCGGGAGTTTGGCAAGCTAGAGGATCTTGTTCTGCGTTTAGGCGAGTCTTCGTGGCTCTCCAACCTGTTAACAATTTTTAGTGAGTCGTGGAGAATGGGGAAGATGTTTGGTTAGACACCTGGACGATATGGAAATATACCTGGGCGATGGTTTGCAGGAGGATCTGTCGCTTGAGGGATGGTAGCATCGACCAGAACTTGGGAATCTTAACATACCTTTCGTTCTTGGGAAACTTTCGCGGATGGGGGCGTCACAGTCTATGAGCTTGGTAGCTATGTCTCGCTAGAATGATAGAAGGCTCTTAGGTACAGATAGAATTATTGAGATAACGTAGGAGGACTCTTAGGTCTACGTAGAATTTTAGAGAGAGCCTAAGAGGACTCTTAGGTCTTGCTAGAATTTTAGAGAGAGCCTAAGAGGACTCTTGGGTCTACATAGAAATTTAGAGAGAGCCTAAGAAGACTCTTGGGTCTACATAGAATTCTTGAGATAACCTAAGAGGACTCTTAGGTCTACGTAGAATTTTAGAGAGAGCCTAAGAGGACTCTTAGGTCTAGATAGAATTTTAAACAGAGCCTAAGATGACTCTTAAGTCTGCATAGAATTCTTGAGATAACCTAGGAGGACTCTTAGGTCTACGTAGAATTTTAGAGAGAGCCTAAGAGGACCCTTAGGTCTAGCTAAAATTTTAGAGAGAGCCTAACAGGACTCTTAGATCCAAATAAAATTTTAGAGAGACCCTAAGAGGGCTCTTAGGTCCAGATAAAATTTCAGAAAGAACCTAGGAAGACTTTTAAGTCCAGACAGTACTCTTTAAAGACCTAGAGGAACTTAGGAAAGGCAGAATAGAAAGGCAGTGATGGAAATTGGCCTCGGACCTACTAGTTACAATTTCAGATTAGCACACCTAATTCCCACCACTGCCAATTCCATTTAGAATGATCTTTGTAGGATTGGAGTACCTTGTCTTTTCGACTACTCAGACCGAGTTCAGCGTTAATGTGCGACTGCAAATGCGAATCGGAACAAACGTTATTATGCGACGCCAATATTTGGGAACGGAGAACGTACATTTCTAGAGGAGGATTTTCTACCGACGGGCTTCTCGGATTTCTTGATCTGTTAATAATCGTTAAACACAATAGAACTGACGTAGATTTTAACTAAACTTTTTCTGGCGAATCTCAACAATCTTTTCGCAAAATTGCAACAGTTATGGGAGAGAAGATGTTAAATCAAGAATTACTGATCCCTCTTACCAAAAATAATCTTCTTTATTGTCACAGTCTCTTTCATGACAGCTAAAAATTTTTATTCTGTCTTTCAAGACCTTTCTTCTTCATTTCTGTTCTCTTTAACAGTAACACCTTCTCTACCATAACTGTCGCAACCTCATAAAACGAAGTATAAAATATTTTCCGGATGCCATAGAATTAAATGTTAATTATCTTAACAAGCAATATATATTGCCAAAAATATTCGCACATGGGTCTGCGTATTTCTGCTCTGGATTCTCCAGGAAATGTTTATTCAAAGTCGACGCCTCCATGGAAGTGACCTCTGCTCGTAGGCGTGCAGACGTGTACTCGCATAATTCTGCATGATCTAATGGCGAGTCTAACGAAATGATTGTACCTAGATGATACAGGAGATGCAGAATGATCGAGGCCGGACTGAGATTCCTTCGCGGGTGCATTTCGACGAGCGGATTTCAGAGATGAGGCGTAAGGTCGACAAGGTCTGCTCTGCGTCATCGACACGTTATCAGTCTGAGGTTGCTTTCCCAGCCGATAACCTTGGCCAGGGAACTCGACCGTGTCGCCAACGTACATTTGCTTTCTCCTATCTTCTATCTAACAATTAACACGTTAACAATAATACCAAAAATTGCCATACTATTATTTCAACAATTTTTACATGGCTACGTTTACAATTCAGAAACCGATAAAAATTGCAATGTTCTAAGTACGAGTAACAGTAATTAATTTCATCTGTACAAAACGAAATAAATTATGTAGAATGGAGCAATTATAGTTGAAAATATTGTTTCGATTTTGGAATGGAATTGCTTCGAGTGCAAAGGGTTAACATTATTTCCAAGTCGAAACGGCTGCTTAACAAAATGTCACGATCATTCTCGCGTCTTATTATTTCCAGATTGTAATAAACATTCGTGGTCAAAATGGAGTGTGTATCGTTGGATTTATCGTTCGGTATCGACTAGTGAACTTTACCTTGAAAGGTACACCGTTCGGATACTCCTGCTGCAGCTCGGAGGGGAAATATCCTTCGAGAATGTCCCGCAGGAAGGACACGGTGGCAGGATCGTTGTAGAGACGCAGTAAACCGTTCTTCACGATCATCCCATTTTTGTAGAACTTCAAGGCCATGCAGGAAGGAGTCTTCGGGGCAATGGAAAACGCTCGATTAAATCGCGAACTGATTGCGCGCTGTTGGATTTTTCATATTTAATTAAATATATATATAAGCAAAAATAATCTCTGTGTTGAGAAACACTTTCCAGTGCCAGGAACGCGGAGTCTATTATCCTTAGCAATGGGTCTCTGGCAGTACCCCGACTTTCTAAGGGTTTGGGGGAGTGTCGTAAACACATGTCAGGCCCAGGCCTTTTCTCTTTTCGGTTCTGGTTTCAACCTAAGCAACGGTTTTCCGTTGCACATTTTTCTTTAGTCTCGTTCAGAGCATCGAGGTATCAAGAGTTAAAAGAATCCTTCCGAGTCTCTTTAAATAAATTAGTTTTCTTATTGAAATCAACTGAGTGTTTATTATAATAAACCCCATATCCCAATACGCGCGTTGCACGAGATCACCGCGAGAGAAAAAATATATATATATACACAGACGATAAACAAGAAATCAGGATCCGATGATCTAGAGTGACGCGCGTTATCCATTGATCATGCTACTAATCGTATTTGTCGTTGCTCGCAGAATACGGCGGGAGCGATTAGCGTCGGCCTTTTTTCCGTCGCTCATTAGAATGCATTCGGGTCGAAGGATCGCCGTCGAAAATCAACACCGTGTCATAATCGATGTCGCATAGTGTTCAGCAAATTATGCCTGTGCCATAATCGATCGTGCAGAGACGTCGTTGCGCACAGAACGAGGAAATAGAATAGGTTGTACGAATCAGTAATTCGAAGCGAAAAATGAACACGATTAAATCAGTATAATATTCACGACGCATTCTCCCCCTTCTAAGGCCCAATATTTAGGGACCAAGAGGGCAGACTTTGCGCAAGATGGAGGCGGCCCGCGCACCGGACCGGAAGTGCTCTTCGGCGCGTCAACAGGCGGTTGGACTTAACGACGCGGTTCCCAATTACTTTGAAGGTGGCGCCTCGTCCTTTCTCGTTGTGCTGCACGTGAACTTCGCCTTTCCCCGCGGCTAGGTTAAGCTGATCGATGCTCGCGACAATTTGCTCGTAACAAGTCTCGATGTAATTACTGAAAGACATCGTCAACCGGTAATTAATTCGATCGGTTCGTCGAGCTAGCAACTTAACGCGCAATTTACTTGGCCGGTGTTCCAGGGCTCTTCGAGCTGGTATCGCCGACCCAGATCAGGCCATAATCGGCCAAGAACTTCTGCAAAAAGGGGACATGGTAATACTCTTGTCACGGCGATCACAAAAAGATAGCAATGACCGAGAGAGTCGTGTGATCCTCGTCTAAATATTTCCACTGAAACAGAGCGTGTGTGTATGCGTGTGCGCGTGTGTGTGTGTGTGTCTCTGTGTGTGTTAGAAATACTTCAAGGTGGGAATCGTTCAACCTCCATCTCGTTGACTCTGTGCTCGAGCGTCCGACATCGACGATAAAGTTGCTCCGAGTTATCCTTTTCGGCACGTCGTTGTTGTTGCTCCTTTTTCCTCTGAACCTCCTGCTCCTTGCTCCTCGCCTCCCAATCTTTGATCTATGCGATCGATGGATCGTGATTTAAATCGGAACAGTCATTTTTCAGACACCGAACAAACCGAGTCTCTCTGCCGAGACATTAACAAGCTTGCGAAACATTAACACTAAACCTACCATAAACGGTCAAATGACCCTTTCCAGATTTTCTATTCTACAATTGCTGACGTTACAAAATTGTCTTCGCAGAAATCGACTCGGTGGATTTTTCTAATCCAGCATACATTTTAATAAAAATTGTACAAAATCCAAATAAATTAATTCTTGTCATTTTTATAGAACAATATATATTAGCCAAGTTTACTGCTCGGTAGGCTTAGTGTTAATTAAATTTTTGAAAATTGTCCAGATCGAGCGATGGCGAAGAATGGCAGAGAAAGCGATGGTTTGGGTCAGAGAAAAGTTGGTGCGATTTGAAAAATTATGCGAATAGGGTGAACAAGGATTTATGGCAACGGCGATGAAGCACCACCTTCCGTTTCAGCTTGTTCACTTCTTGGTCCCTCGATTTCAACAGTTCCTCCTTCTTCTTGAGACTGTTCTGGACCACTTGCATCTGAGACTCGACCAGGTATAGCTGTTCCGTCAACGCGCCGATTAGCTCATTCTCTGCGACAGACGGTTTTTGTTTGTGGTTAGCCGATGGAAGATAAGAATCCACCCTGACGCAACCAGGCTCTCGGATTTGCGAAGCTGCCAATGTCGAAACAAAGTCGCATACCTCTGCGCCGATTCGGATTGTGTTTCCACGATAAACAACAGGTGAGACGCGTCAGAGATTAGGCGAGAGCAGTTAAGCGAAGACAAGGAAGAGACGGAGTTGCGGTAATTTGAGACTCTACGGAGCGATTTAGATTATGCGAGCATGGCTCGCAACAATTCTCGCCCGAGGAACTTTTTCGTAAACAAAATAGCTATGGGTAACACTGACTTCGTTGGGCTAGCATAAACGATTGAAAATCAGGGGGATTTTAGAGGATCTGATACGTTACCACAACTGATAATAACTCTTTGAATACTCTAAGCTTCTAACGTAGAGGATTAACCCTTTGCACTCGAATGGCGCCTCTAAGGCGACACTAAAACTTGCCATACCATTATATAAACAATTTTTACATCGATAGCTTTGCAGTTGAGAAATTGATCAAAATGTTAAAATTCTAAATACAAGTTATAGTAATTAATTTCGTATGAACGAAAGGAAATGAACTATCTACAGTGAAGCTTTTATATATAAAAATATTGTTTCGACTTTGGAGTGGAATTGCTTCGAGTGCAAAGGGTTAATAAGATTTTCCATGACGTTTAAAAATTGCTCAAAGTGTCATATGGACACACGGAAGTAAATAATAAAATAGTAAATAATGGTAAATAAATGGTAAATAATTTATAATAATAAATATATACAGACAACCCAATACGTATACGCGAACTGGTTTCTGTGTTTGACTTTTTCTCCTCATTCTGAACGATCCCTTTAGGGGCGACCACTGGAGATCGACCTTGAATGCCATACCTTCCTGGATGATCGAATTGTCCGGAACGAATGTACTCGAGGGCTTCGCATTGCAATGATTCCAAGCCTTTCTGCCGCTGCAGAAGGTCGTGCTCGAGGTCTAAAGAAACATAACATGGAATACTAACTAATAACTCGAAGTAAACAAAACTACTACCGTCTTATCAATCCTCCTGACAGGTCGGTTGTTGTTTTCCTTTCGCAGATCGAGGCTCGACGGACTTTCAGAAGCGTTTTTCATGCGCATCTGCTCGTCCTCGTCGTCTACAACGTACGTCGACGTCGAGGAGATCCTTCTTAGTCTGCAAAGGAGAACAAATGCAGTGTTATCTTCGTTCGAGAAGGTAGTATAGTTTGAAAGGGTGGTTTATCGTTTTAAATAGTACTAGTCTTGAAAATCTTATTTTTTAACCCTTAGCAGTCCAATGGCTCCTCTGAGGCACCGCTAAAAATTGTCATACTATTATTTAACCCTTTCCACTCGAAGCAATTCTACTCGAAAATCGAAACAATATTTCTCTGTATAATAGTTCCATTATAGATAGTTCATTTCTTTTTGTTCATATAAAATTAATTACTACAACTCGTACATAAAACATTAACATTCTTATTGATTTCTCAACTGCAAACCTAGCGACGTAAAAATTGTTTGAATAATAGTATGGCAAGTTTTAGTGTCGCCTTAGAGGCGCCATTCGATTGCAAAAGGTTAAAACAATTTTTATATCTCTATGTTTGTATCTGAGAAATTGGTGAAAGTAGAAATGTTGCACGTACGAGTAATAGCAATAAACTTTGTATGCACGAAAAGAAGTGAACCATCTGTAATGGAGTTATTCTAAATAACAAATTTTCTCGATTTTCGGACTAAAATTGCTTGGAGTGCAAAGGGTTAATAAATGTTTTTAGGTAGAAGCTATCTACAATCTACAGAAATTTACCTACAGAAAAATTAGTATTATCGAAATATTTACACCCCCATCCCCCAATAGCAAGGCGGAAAAGATCAAGGAAAAAATAGTCGAAGAAAAAGCCCCAGAGGGTGGGGGTTTTAACAAGTTTAAGGCCCAGCCAATTATTCAGGCCCCACACTATAAAGGGTTAATACTACCCTGCCTCAAATAATTAAAATATATATATTTAACGAAACAAGTTTATTGACTAGTTTCTAATGGGAAAATAATTGTGAATAAATCGATAATTGTAAATTAAAAAATTCAGTTAACCTAAAGTTACATGTTTAAGCCCAAATAAATAAAATAAAATAAATAAATTTGATATTGTAATTTTTCTAAGACAACGTAACAGTGATTTGATTAGCTGGGTATTGTGGATATATTTGATTTATTAAAATGATTGGGATACTTGTGCTTGCTAGGCTGATTCGGCTGAATTCCAGAGGGACACTTTGCGAGTTTCTTCCGCGGATTACTCGGTTGGTTCATCGTGGCCACGTGGTCGTCGGACACGCGTCCTCGCGGCAGCTACATTGAAAATTTTTGCGAAATTCTCCCCGAAACGTGTTCCGGCTACCGACCTCGCATTTGAATTATGCTAACTAACTAGATCGACCGATCACTGTGACTCGCAATCATCAATCGACGCGAAGTCGTCGTCGATCGTCCGCATTGCGAAATTGTCTGCGGTTTTTTTTTTCCTCTACACTGATTTTTACGTGGCTAACCTTGATCGAGGCATTTCAATCGACAGAGAGACAGATAGAGAGAAGGAAAGAAAAAAAGCGATCATTTTTGTTGCACAAGATCCAAAGAATCTTCTGCGTCGCACTCGCGATTCTCGGCGTTGGAAAATTCTAGTCAATGAAAAAGTAAATAAATAGTTCGAATCGCTGAAAGTCGAGACCATTGCAAGCATTGTTTAACCTACATATGACGGATGTACAGATCAATAATGCGCATGTCGGAACAGTCATTAGTATGTACGTCGATCACATATGTATTATTCAAAAGTGTCGTGGAAACTGAAGTACAAGTGTACCGAAAATACTTGACAACGTCAAGAGAACATTTTACAAAAGCAACGAGACTTGTTTCGATTATCTACGATTTTTATTTCAACATACGATCGCACGAGGAAATCTTTTTAATTCAACCCTTAGGGTATTTTTCAACCCTTTGGGACTAAAGAAATTCCATTCCAAAATCGAAAGAATATTTCTACCTACAATAGCTTCACTGTACATAGTTTATTTCCTTTCGTACATACGAAATTAGTTACTGTTACTCATATTTAGAACATTAAAATTTTTATGGATTTCTTAGCAAACCGCACGTGGATTTACAACTAGTAAAACAGTTTTCTGCAATTCTAAGTCATGTTTTTGTTGCAAGTACAAAGATTGAAGTAACGACGTATTCTCATTACTGTTTATTGACATTGAATCTATAGAGCAACACAGATTTCCCATCGATACCATTAATAATACTTTAATACTATAATACTAATTCTTTTTCTATTAAAACGTTTACTCAACATACAATCCCCTTAAGAAATTATTTATTTAAAATTATTAATATTATAATTACATATATAATATGTATTATATATTAATAAATAATAATTAATAAACCAATATTAATTTTAATGTAAAAATTATTTAACTAAGAATAAAAGTTAAATATTTTTTTGATTGTATAACATAAAAGTGTACACATTTATTTTTATTTCTAGAGAAATTTACATTTCCTTGAACTTGTGCTTTCTCAACAATTGTAAACGTTATTTAATTAATTTTGAAAGTGGCATAACTCCATTTATAGTCATCAAAAACATATTATTTTTTAAATAATGATATTATGCTAATTAGGATGCTAAACTTGACACCATTAGAAACCTAAAACCATTATTCTACTATGTTATCTGTCACCCATAATTTTAAATGTAATGCAACACGTAAATACTTCAATATCTCGATTAGAACATAAATGTACTTACATCACTTTCAAAATAAACCGCTCATGTATAATAATATTATATTAATTATTCCTTTATTGAATGGTAAAAATATAAGGCTCAGTTCGTACTTGTGGACGGTCGTTGTACGGTTGAATAAAGGATAAACAAACGAACTGTTAATACGTATAACAATAGCTGTCAAAGAAGAACGATGCCGGTTGATGAATTCACTTTCACTGACTGACAGAGATCGACACGTGCACGAGCAGAGCACGCGGTATTACTGATGCGCGCGTGTCCCGGTGTTGCGCACTGTCCGACAGCGCAGATCGATCTGCGCGACGTCGCACTGCGCAATCACGTGACATGGTTCTCTACGCAGCGAGCACGAATTGCACTGTAGCAGACCGCGATCGCGTGTAATCAAAGTGTATCGTGTTCTGTGTGTTCTCGCATAATTTCTGTGCAAGTGAGTGGTTTTCCCATCGTCGTGACCATCGAAATCCCCTAATCGAGTGGCCGATCGCGTCAGGAAACAATGGAATCGTGAATCAGTGAGTCTGAGAAAATGCCAGCTCGCGAGCGAGCAGTGGAAATACTGAAGACCGTCGGATGCGAGCACAGGGCGAAGGTGAGTACCATAATAAATCAATCGTTGCCCTATTTTCTTTCCCTTTGCTTTCGACGAGTCGAAGGCCACAGCCACGTGCCGCGTAAACGTTCGCGAACACTGTCTCCAAAATTTTCCACGTAACCTAGATCCCCACGGCTTCTGACGTGCACGTTTTGAGGTTAGGTATGCGACAGCTTCTGCGTTCAGATTTTTTCCCGGTGACTCGTGATCGGTCGAATTCGTGCGTTGTCAATGATAGCTTTCGATGACTAAGAACAATGAGTAGGACGTTATTTTGTTGATATCGGCGACGGCCTTTATCACGGGCAACAGTGCACACGGTTATCTGTCCGACGATGTTAATTTTTTTGTTCGTACGATCATGTTTTCCGGGAATATTACCCACAACCTTCCGGTTCGCTGTTTTCGACGTGATATTTTATTGATTGTGTTTTTGCTGACTCGTGGCCTATGTAAAATTGAGATATTTGCAGAATTGACATTAAACTCTTCGCAGCCGGTTCAATAACCGTTTTCAAAATTGTTATTTTAGTATTGTAGGCTCTCAGGATGAAAAGGAGGAACCCAACCGGAAATGGAACCTTGGACTCTTTCTGGTGGAAACCGATCGACTATTGCACTGATCCAAGAAGTCCCCTCCCTGTTTTCCTAATCACCTAAGGTTTATTTGGTCTGGGGGTGGTCTTGATCCAACGCTATTATCAAATTACCTTGGTAGGAATCGATGCAAATAATTTCTTTATTCGAGCACATATTGTAATAATCATCGCATACAATCTGAATAAATTAAATCTTGTCGTTTTTACAGAGTAATATACATTAGGTGATTTTAATCCTGGGTTGGTTTAAAGATAATTATGTAATAAAACAGATGGATTGGGATTTTATAATTTTACAAGTACAATGATGGCATTAAAATAATCTCGTGTGTATTGCTTAATAAAAATGATAAGATTTCATTGATTTAGGTTCTGTGTGATTTTTATCAGAATATATGAGAGAATAAAGAAATTGATAAATATTAGTGATCAATTATAATGGACTGGGATTTTATAATTTTACAAGTGCAATAATGGCATTAAAATTGCCTAACGTGTATTGCTTAATAAAAATGATAACAGTTAATTGATTTAGGTTCTGTGCAATTTTTATCAGAATGTATGAGCGAATAAAGAAATTGATAAATATTGATGACGGTTTTATCAGCCCGATAGTTATGTAATAAAATATCTGAGACGAGTCATATGACCTGCCTTGATAAATATTAATTTCACAATTCTTGCGATCGGTGAACCTTTTAAATTCGTACCAAAAAAAATAATGCAGTTATCGTGCTCGATAATTTTGACCGAAATAGTGCCGCTCCTAGTTCGAAGGGTAGAAAATATTTCCCCGATGGAATTATGGGTTTCCGCGTGGGAGTGTAAACCAATATAGCAAATTCAATGGCTGATTCCCTTGATATTTAGAGCATGATTTACAATTTGATAAGATTAATGTATGGAGAAAGAAACAAAGATCGAAGAATGTATGCGGAATGAGGAATGCAGTCGAACGGGGGCCGATTCGATGAATCAAGGACAACCCTAACGTCATTGGAACGATCGTATACCGGCTGTGTATGATAATTTCATGGAACACAATAATCTTTCACGAAATCATTATGCTCGGAAGCTCAACGGAAAATTTCTCCCTTGTGCTCGCCGGTTGCGTCACTATACGTAAAAGTAGTCAATCATGTTCCGTTACGAGTCATTTCCTTCGTTTCTCTTAATTGTTTTTTTTTATTCTATAGTAACAGAATTTTTGGAATAGAAGACACTAATTTTTCTGAATTTTACAGCAATGGAAATCTTAGATTTGTTAATAGTTAATAATTTTTGAGCGTCGAACTTGAACCAAGCCCTCGGTATATTGATTTCTGGAATACCATAGTAATTCACAACTCACAACATTGATGTTTTAACGTGGAGCTTTTCCATTGCGTGGTAACTCGTTTGTAACTAATCTCGCCTTGTTATTTTTGCATATGCAAAACGTTGTGTCCCATACTATAAATAAATAATGCATCGCAACCCAGGCAAATTGTTGCTCCCGGTTATTTACGAATAATTGACAGTAAAGTAAGCATGAGGGTGTTATTAACTACTCGATAAAAGAACGTTTATAAATAGACTGCGGATTATTGCACCATTATTCGAAACTGTTTTTATACTGTTACGAGCCGAGGGCCATGTGGCTTTGCGTGGCCGGAGGTTTATTATGCCTTTGAGGAATAAATGTGTAGGGAGTCGTGGACTAGCCGAAACGTATTTCAGAACCGGGTCGCCACATTAGGTTTATGATGTTAGGGTTGAAAAGGTTTTTGGTTGCCTCGTAACTTTATGAATTTAAATGAAGATACACCTCGAGCGGCAAAGATGTATCCTCGTGGGTTTTACCAACTACTAGTTATGAATTAGGAGGTGGAACAATTGAATTGAGAAACAAAGACTGGTAAAAGAAAGTATATTACAAGCTAAGTTCTATACAATTGTGTAAGTGAGTGTGTGTGTTGCGTAGACGCTAAGTCCAGCTCTCAGTTGTCGCACTGAGTGTACGGGGGGCTGCTTAACCTCGTTACAATACGTACTCGGTTTGTTTCTGCTCGAAAGAGAATTTAACTCGATCTTGCTATAACGTTTCTAGTCGAAGGTTGACGTGAAACTAGCCCCGACTTCTGGGTCCGTCCGAGCCCTTTATATACCCGGATTTTCCTCAAAAATCGGTAGTGGGGGTGGCCGTATGTGCGGTGGTTTCCAAAAATTCGTGGGAAAGAATTGGTAGTGGGGGTGGCCACATGTGCCGTGGTCTCCGGGAAACTCGTCTGAGTAACCCCTTCGGTGCGTCAGTCTTACAATAAACGGACTCACCGTATGGGGCCAGCTGGCGTACAATCTCGGGAAGAGCAAGAAAATACGTCGGAGAAAACTCCGTACGTTACAATACTATTCAATTTTTATTGCTTGTTTAAATTACCAAAAACTCGAAAACAATTAGAAAAATATTCTGAGTTATTCTAGGCAATTATAAAAATTTATTCTGTAAATTGTTCACACTTGAAACATTAGAAAACACAATCTCTAGTGCATACTATAAGAACAGGTGTAGAACTGTTCTAGGATGACACAAATGATTTCAGAACTTCACTAAAGAAAAATATTCATTTGCATAAAATTTATTATGTAAATTGTTCACAGTTGAAACATTAGAAAACACAATCCCTAGTGCATACTATAAGAACAGGTGTAAAACTGTTCTAGGATGATACAAATGATTTCAGAACTTCATTAAAGAAAAATATTCATTTGCATAAAATTTATTATGTAAATTGTTCACAGTTGAAACATTAGGAAACACAATCTCTTGTTCATAATATAAAAACAAGTGTAAAAATCAAAGGAAAAAGAATTAATTTGCTTCTAATTTATTATGCAAATTACTGAAACTTTAAATAGAAAACCACTGCAACCTCGTGCAATGTAAAAATGTTCTGTGTTGAGAGAAGTATTTCAATGAAATCAGTTTAAAAAATTAATTTGCACTAAATTGATTTCTCTTCAATTTCTGCGTATTGCAATGTGTCTCGAACAGCTTTTATTTTGCGCGATGATCTATTTAGAAGCAAAGTTCATAAGTGTACCATTGCGGCAACCGATTTGCAAAAATTGATTTGCCAGGTGGAACCGCAGCGACCTTGCGAATTCGCGTTGCACGAGACGGTATTGCACGTAGTGTAACAAAATCAATAGTGTTGTTTAGCATTGAAAAACCATCTGACTGTATCAAATACAAGATTAAATTCGTCGCTGGCAATAAACAATTAAGTCCAGATTAAATTCATCACTGACAATTAATAATTAAGTCAGCGGGAGTATCAGGACGATTACGCGGTAAAATATTGAACGGCAACGCGTTTATGGTAAATAATTATGCGCGTTGAGTAAACAAGATCTATTTCGCATAATTCGCCGCGCGTTGTCATAACAGGGGCAAAATTAATAATTTTCCAAATACAGTAGAATCTTCCATTTTCCATTGGCCAAAGTTTCTCAGGATTTTCGAGCCAATATATTTACAACAATATAATTTATCAAACGATTAACGAATGTTGTTGTTAGGAGAATCATAGTGTCCAATGTAACTGATAATATAACTGGATGTTAATTGCCTTCGTGTGTCTGCACGGTGTTTTATCGTCGACAATAATCCTGAGATGATTTCGATACGGTTATGCAATAATGGAAATAAAGCTATTCAGGTAATACGTTTTTATAGCGTTCAATCTATTCGTTTTTTAAATTATTTTTTAGCTGTAAACTATATTGCTGAACAGTTTGATAAGATTATGAAACAATAGTCGTAACAATATTATATTCGTCGCTTCGGCAGAAGTATCAATGTTTATTCGAAATGCAGTAGAATTCGATTGCCTGTATCAATAGTTGAAAAGATAGAGTTTATTTAATAAAATAGTTATTTAGCTGTAAAATCGGATCAACTGGTGATCGATTTGTACAGAGGATCAGGTTATGCGTGGACGCTTCGTTAAACCGTTTCGAATTGCGTTATTTGCACGCAAAAAATGGATTCGCGTAATGTACTACCCCGTTCGGTTCGGATAAGCGAGGTTCCATTTAATCGTAGATTGCAAAGAGGAATACGATTCAAATTGTATCGTGTTTGGGCTCATTTTCTCCGGAGAAACGTCACGGACGAGCCAGTGGTGGTTTCGTTGAAAAATAATTAACAACAAAAATGTTATAACGCAAATTAACAATATCTGTAGAGCAAGTCGATCTTTAAAACTGCAATTCCCGCAGTTAATACCCCGCGAATATATATCAAATAAATACCGAGACATTAATGTAATTGTAAAACGTGTCCCAAAGCTCGATGTTTAAACAAATATTAACGCGAATCTTCTCGGCGATGAACAGATAAATCATCGAACACGTTCTCATCGTTCTCTAATTACATTATCCGGCGTCTCTTTACAATAAGAAAACCTGTTTAATAGATTCCTATGCAGACAATTGTATAACTCCGATAGTTGCGTTCAAGTGGCTTAATTAGTATTGTCTTGTAAAATTGACAAGATTTAATTTATTTAGATTCTGCGCGCTTTTTATTCGCATATAGGATTCAATGACCCGTTCAATCTATTTCGACGAATGCAATTTTATAACTGTAATAATTGCATTTAAGTGGCTTAATTAATATTGACTTGTAAAATTGACAAGAATTAATTTGTTTAAATTCAATGCTATTTTTATTCTCATATAGGATTCAGTGATTCATTGAATCTATTTCTACAAATGCAATTTTACAACTGTAATAATTGCATTTAAGTGGCTTAATTAATATTGACTTATAAAATTGACAAAAATTAATTTGTTTAAATTCAATGCCATTTTTATTCTCATATAATTTATATTGTTTTGCAACGTTTTAGAGGTAGGGGCATATAACAAGACATAGCACGACTAGCACTAACCCTTAGACCCACAGTATCGCCTCCGAAGCGACATTAACAATTGCCACACTACTAAAACAATTTTTACAGCACTGTTTGCATTTAGAAAATTGGTAAAAATTGTAACATTATAATTACGAACGATAGTAATTTTTGTGAGCAAGAAATGAAATGATCCATGCGCAAAAGAAATATTCTGAATCTGCTGAAAGTGCAAAGGGTTGAAAACACCTTTTACGCTATTGTGTGTGCGTTTAGGGAATCGTTAAAAATTGAAATGTACTCGCGAATGATAGTAATTGTTCTTGAAGTGTCCTGGATGAATTTCTCGATTTTGGGATGGAAATTTGTGGGAGTGCAAAGGGTTAATCGAGAGCCTCGGACTTTAGCACTGGAACGAATTGAAAAATGGCGGTGGTGGGGTTCGGAAGAAGTCGATGTCTTCTAGCGATCCCCTCGGCGTTTCAGTTGTTCTCCACCGATTGCTATCGCATTTTACCCTTTCCTGTCCCTCCTCATTCAAGTTGAAAGCCTCGAGCCGGTCACGGGAGTCTTGCTCGAGGTCTTTTCGGCTTCTACCGCGTTACAACTTGCTTATAACCATTCCGCCGTGTGCGATGGTTCTATCTTGACAATTTCGTGTTGACTCGACACACTTGACTCGTTTGTTGACTCGGATGTGGATGTCACGGGTTCCTCGCTGGATATAAAAGGGCACGCACGGATGTCTCGGACTCAGTTCGTCTCGTGCTGTTGTGGAAGTTCATCCGTTAGAGTGATAACGCTTCTCGGACACGTGGTGATGTAAACTTTGTCGGTGAAATCGAAAACTGTCCGGTGGTTGTTGGAATTCTGTCGGAAAAACTTGCCACGTGGTGTGAGTAGTTTTGTTTGTTGTTCGCTCTCGTTCATCCCTTTTGCATAACGCGTTTCTTATATAATTCTATGGTTTGTGTGTTTCTTGAAATTACCATCAGGACTGCTGCAACTCGCCCCGAACCACTCACAGACGATTTAAAGGAAATCGAAAGTGTAAAATAATTTAGGGACAAATTGATACTGCATCAATTTAATTCGTGGATCTGCTACAAATCAAAACAGCAGCAATTCCAATTTGATTTAAAGACGAATTGAAACTGCACTGATTAAATTCACAAGTTTGGAACACGTTAAAATAGCACTGATTAAATTCATGGATTTGGCAGAAATTAAAACAGCACAGATTCGATGCACCTCGAATTATAAATTAATATAAAAACACTTTGAAACTGCACAGATTTAATTCATTGATTTTGCACGGATTAAATTCATGGATTTGGCAGAAATTAAAACAGCACAGATTCGATGCAGCTTGAATTATAAATTAATATAAAGACACCTTGAAACTGCACAAGATAAATTCATAGGTGTGGCATAAGATTAATTTAATACTTTTTTATATTGTTAGGACTAGTTTTGTTTGACAAATTGGTTACAATCGCCTCTGAGTTTCTGTTGACTGTAAATATTTGCAAATGGAGAGCCACTGCCGAATCTGACTTACGCAAGTTTGTTCGGCTATCTTTTATAGACAGATTAGGACACAGACAGTAGCTATAGTAAGATAGTATATCGAGCGGTGAGTTACTCGGAATCTGGGGGATGAAGCCACCCCGAACTTTCTCTCTTCTGACGCAATCTCACGAGCTCCTGAAGTTCTTCCAAAGATTTCTCAACAAATACCAATGAATTTTGTCCTAAATTCAGGCTCTGTAATATTTTTACAAAGCAATGCTCGTTGTTTAAATAATTATGTAACCACACAAGCTTCTGAAGTTCTTCGAAAAATTACCGAACTAATGCTAGACAATTTTGTTAAGCCTGCAGCATAGTTATGAAACGATGCTAATTTTTTAAATTATAAGGCAATCTTATCAGCCTTATGGCTCGTCGAAAGATTTCTGAACAAATACCGAAGAATTTTGTTGCCAAATTCAGGGTCTGCACGATCGTTACGAAACGGTGCTGCTTGCTTCCTTAATTGTTTCAAAACAATTACAAAATAACTTGCATATTTCGATTAGCAGTGCGAACAAAAATATTCAACAAATTTGCAATTACCATTACATCATTTTCCACTCGGGAAAATTGTTAACAACAATGGTAGATGTCTGCGCAGCTTCTGTGGCAGCCAGTGCAATTATTGTTCTGCTTAAAAAAAATTGCAGATCATTCCATTGATGATCGAGATCTTTGAAATTATACATCTTCAGGAACGCTAAAAATATTCAACAAATTTGCAATTACCATTGCGCCATTTTCCACTGGGTAAAATCGTTAACAAAAATTGTAAATGTCTGTGCAGCTTCTGTGGCAGCCAGTGCAATTATTGCTCTGCTTAAAAAAAATTCGCAGATCATTCCATTAGTGATCGAGATCATTGATTTCATGATCGAGATCGTTGAAATTATATCACGTCTTCGGGAACGATTTGTCAGAGGGAGAATGTCGTTGGTTTTTTTATCGATTCGATGAAATGATCGATCGGCGAAGCGCGGTCACACACGTAGGCCGCGAATTGTGAGAAAGGATGGAGCGAACAATAGAGCCGCGACACCCGAGCACGTGGCTATTCATTATCGATTCAGACAGGAAAAGGCGTCACGAAAAGTTGCGACGATTTTTAACGCACGTCCGCGAAACGACCGCGTTTCATCTGTGTTAGGAAGACGGATTACCCGGCCACTTCATTTACACTTCCTTTACACTGCATTTTTTTTTCTTTCATTTGCATACACAGCGTGCTGCATTCGTCAGGATTTATTCAACGAAGTCGTATATTCATTATTTTAATGATGCATTCATACGAATTTGATCAATGCATTCGCCCCTCTTCATTTTTCTGCTGCACTTCAGTGCTGCATTCTTGCCAATTCGTTTACGCCAATTTGTCCGTTATTATTTCTATGCTGCACTTCAGAGCGCTGCATTCTTGCGAATTCGCTTATGCCAATTTGTCTGTTATTATTTATATGTTGCACTTCACAGCTGCATTCTGTAAATTCATTCAACAAACTTTTCTGTAATTATTTGTATGCTGCACTTCAGAGCTGCATTCTTGTGAAGTCGTCTAACAAACTTGACTGTAATTATTTTTATGCTGCACTTCAGAGCTGCATTCTGTGAATTTATTTAACAAACTTGTCTGTAATTATTTGTATGCTGCACTTCAGAGCTGCATTCTTGTGAAGTCGTCTAACAAACTTGTCTGCAATTATTTTTATGCTGCACTTCAGAGCTGCATTCTGTGAATTTATTTAACAAACTTGTCTTTAATTATTTTTATGCTGCATTTCAGAGATGCACTTTTGTCGAATTCGTTTAACCAATATGTTTATTATTTTTATGCTGCTGCATGCATGCGAATTTGTTCAATGCATTTGTCTCTCTTTTTTGCTGCACTTTGCAGTTGCATTCGCGAGAATTCATTTGGCAAATGTGTCTGTTATTTTGCAATTATTATTTGTGTGCTGCATTCGTAAGGGATTCGCCCAATGCATTTGGCTCGTTCGTATTTTTCTGCTGCCCTTTAGAACCGCGTTCGCGAGAATTTATTGAATCAACTGGTCCCTAATTAACTGCATTCTTCGGAGTTCGTTCAATGAATTTTCTCCGTTATTATTATCACGCTGCATTCGTAATTATTTGTTCAATGACTTTGCCTCGTCGTAACTTCAATGTCGTGCTTAAAAGTTTCGCGAGAATTTATTTAATGAATTTGTGTCTTTGCTCGTGTAATGAAATTCGCAGAATGAATAATTGCGCTCTTACACAACGTACCGGAATATAGTTAGTTTTGTCGTACTCTATGTGTCTATGGTTAAATAACCGTTGCTTCGTTATTTATTGTGCGAGTGTAACGCAACACTGTTCCAACGACAAATATTATAAGGTGAATATAGTAATTGCAGGAAGGTGGCATTAAATGACTTGCATCGATTAACTGTTATCGTATCGCTGAAAATGTTTGAAATGTTAACTATTAGCGTTTCGACGATGGTTTCGGTTATTAGTCCGACGAACGTGGATGATTATAATTGCGTATCCTGTTGCCACGTTATCGATGCGACCGAATATATTAGTCACGAATTATGCTACGTTATCAGAAAAATGTGCTGTCCTAAAATCTACATTCGCGACAGCAACTAATAATTCGCTTTAAAAATATTTCACGGAAATTCACAGCTCTCGAAAATTACTTCGGAAATGGTCAGGAAATTAAAAGTGACCAGCTGCTTTAAATTGAGAAGTTTTAAAATGCTCACAAAACTGCCAGGAGTTTGAAAATAGCCAGAAGCTCGAAATTAAAGAGTTCGAAAATTGCCAGAAGCTTGAAAAATATTCGGGAGTTTAAAAATTGCCAGAAACTTGAAAACGAAGAGTTTGAAAATGGCCCAAAAGCTTAAAAACATTTCACAGTTTCGAAACAACCAGGAGCTTTATGATAAAGTTCTGGAAAATGGTCTGAAGCTTGAAAATGAAGAATTTAAAAATGCCCCTGAGTTTGAAAAATGTTCAGGAGTACAAAATGTACGGATTAAAAATGGCAAGGAGTTGGCAAATGGCAATGTTCTTCCGAGTACCGTGCAAAACGGGAAAACGTGACGGTCACGGCGAAGAATGACGAAGGCTTATTCTTTGACGCTTTCTTCCTGCTTTCCGCGTGATTGGTGTTACGACCTTTGCGAGCTGATGAATTTTCAAGCGCGAATTCATCGAATGCCGCGTATATGAGATCCGCGTTGGAATTTCACTACCGCAAAGTAGTCCACACGCTATTAAATACTTGATAGCTCATTCTCGCGGCGTTATCGATCCGAAAGCTTTAATAAAGGCGTGCCTGGCCTTCCAGCAAAAATCATACTAATACTCAATCCACAAATTCGAGATCGATGAAAAATTTCATTAACAAGCCTAAGAAAATTATTGACAATCTATTAGAACCTATTAAAAATGATTAGGAACAGCATGAGAATTAAATTAGAATTATTTATTTTTTCCTAATTTCTAGGCATTGTTTAGGACTTGCAAAAAATTTCTGGAAGCTTATTAGACATCTTCGGAGACTTATAAGAAATTTCTAGGGGCTTGTTAAAAATATATAAATAATCTTTAGCAAAGAATTATTTAATTTCAGCATCTATTGCGGTGGGCCAAAATTGTGGACAATGAGCGGGCACAGAATTGTTTAAAATCTGCACACGTGCCACGCGATATCCGTACAAACAATATTGTTTTTTTTTTTTGGTCAAACGATTAATCACGCAATAGCCGAGTCTGCTCGAACAATGTCGATACAGTTTCGTTTGTCATCGTTTTTATTTGATGCGACATGCGTGAACCGGTTCCTTTGTGCGGTAATGTGCGAATCAGCATCGAAACCGTATTCGCTAATCGCTGTTCTATGATTATGCAGAGATTATCGTACGCCTTTTTCCGTTCGCAATCATTGCTCGTTACGCCGGTCGTTTTAATGAGCCATCGTCGAAGCCTGACGAACACTCGACGATATGACGAAGCACCGGCATTATTTAATTGTTGTTTACAAGCGGTATCAGAGAGTGAGAAACACGAATCGCGTAATTAGGGTCGCCGATGTCCACCGGTGCCTATGTCTCGCGTTTAAAATAATCCCCCATGGGCGCCAACGAAGATCACGGAAGACAATATGCTTCGAGCGTGTTACATAAAAATCGTTTCTCGCTTCGGTCGTTGAAATTTGTTGCGTCGAATTGCGACACCGCCGATCAATTTACAACACGCGGGGGGAACAGGCCTTGCGTTGCATCGGATCTTGCAATTCTCATTTTTTTTGCTTCCTTCCTCCTTTTTTTTTTTTTTACCACAACCGTCATCGCACTGGTAATCTCGTCAGATGATTCTAATGACAACGATAGGCTAATGGCTAAATCGTTCGACCAATTTAACCACCGCTTAACGGAGCCCATTAATTTCCATTATCTTCTCGAAAGATTTACGTTTGCTTAACTTGCCGGCTATTCTTACAGCGATTTCCTGAAATTAACAATCCCTCCTACGGCCCTGGACAACTCCTAACCGTTTCTAATCATTGCTATTCAACTCTCCAACAATTGTCAATAAATTCCCGAGTCCCTAGCAACTTCCAATAAGTCCTCGGAAATTTTTAATATGCCCCAAATTCTTGATAAGTCTCGAGAAATTTCTTGTAAGTCCCAAACAATTCCTAGCAGTTCCCAAAAAATTAATAATTCTTATTCAATTCCCATGCAATTCTTAATAATTCCAAATAAATTTCTAACGAGTCTCCATACGTTGCTAATAATTTTCAAGGGATTTGTAATAAGTCCCAGAGATGCCTAATAAATTTCTAGAAATCCCTAATAAGTCTCAAATCATTTCTAGCAATTCTTATACATTGTCTAGTAATTTGTGAGTCCCAATAAATTGCTAACGAGTCTCCATACATTGGTAATAATTTTCAAAGGATTTGTAATAAGTCCCAGAGGTGCCTAATAAATTCCTACAAATCCGTAATAAGTCTCAAATCATTTCTAGCAATTCCTATACATTGTCTAATAATTCCTGAGTCCCAATAAATTGCTAACGAGTTCCAAAGGATTTCTAATAATTGCCAATTTCTAACAATTCTTATGCAATTCCTTAACAATTTCTGATAAGTCCCAATGAATTCTTAATAAGTTCCAAGCAACTACATTTACCCCCAGATAAATTTTATATTATTATTCCTGACCCATAGTTGCTTGTTCTCTAGAAAACAGTGCAAATTTGTTAGATCTGGACTTTTTAAAAAATGTTACAGAATCCCAGGTGATCCCCGATTACTTTGTCGCAAAAGGAAACTCGTCCCAGCAGCGACTGATCTGCAAAATGACGGATACCGGAAGGTAAGGGATGCCACGAGTGAAGTAACAGTTTCTGAAGATATTAAAGTGTTCCATTCTGAAATGCAAGGAAATGTTCAAATTCGAATTTTCAATTAATAATTATCCTAGCTTTGAATTTAACAGCTGTAATTACATCTTGAAACATTGTAATTTTCACATGCTATTATATTATCACTGCAGAAACGTTTGATGCACATTAAAGACCATCTCAGCACGTCTTTATTGATATTAAATTGTATTCTCTGCGAGCTCCCGAGTCTCATCGTGTATTATACTAATTGTAGTAATGCGTCACGCTTTCATTGATTGTCTGGTTTGTGTAAAACTGTCAATTGCATCTCTTACGCAGATACGAAGAGCACACCATGTGCAAGACACGTTCAGCGTACAGTCTGCGAAAACTGAGAGGTAAAGTATTTCTCTATCTTTGCGAAAAATTTATTATTTATTTACTAATAAATGTCCATGCAAAATTAATTTTATTTTGCATAAATATTCACAGTCTGATTAGCCTATTTGTGGATACGATATTTTATATATTAAATATATGCGTATATTTTATTTATTATATTTTGTGGCACACGAGTATACTTAGATTCGTGTACATTTGCATTTTCAGACATGATCCCAGCGCGGGTGGTGCTGTACATGCTGTCATTCTCGGGATTCACCGTCTCCTTCATGATGAGGAACGACATAAACATCGCCATGGTGGCGATGGTCAAGCAACCATCGTCCACGAACAACGACACCATAGTCAAAGTCGATTCCCAGTACTGTTACAGAACGCCGAACACATCTTTCAGTAACAACGACACGCTTCCATGGGACCAGGCGAGTCCTCCATACCTGCATAACAAATAATATCAACCCCCTATTGCAATTTTCCTCGAATTACAATGAAACTTAAAACAGAAGATTCTTTAGGGGATTTTAAACAACATTCTCCTTTATCAATCTTTGATCCGACGCTTGGTTCTCGAGTTATTCGTGATAAACACGGACCAATCGGAACGCGGCTGCGTGACGCATAGGGAAAGATGGCGGCCGAGGGGCGTACCTACACGACTCCTTGGTTTTTCCGCAATAACTCGAAAACGAAGCGTCGAATCGCATATCTGCAAAGGAAAAAGCTGTTCAGAATTGCTTCAAGAATCTCCTTGTTCAGGTAGCACTGAAACGCATCGAGATTAAACGATCTGTTGGTTATTTTTTCACGAAGAGTTTCTGACATTTTCAAGAAACTTATACACGCGATAAATGCGTCGTCGATTCTTCGTTAATTGTTTAATTAAATCGGCTCGAGACGAAGGAAGATCGAGTCTTCTTAACGAAGCGTCGTGCTTCTCATTATCGATGCGCCGAGGATAACGTTGCCCGGGGGCCGATCTTATTTCATAGACTGCATAGCAAAAGGATATTGAAAAATCCGTTCACGTAACCTCAGGTGTATAATTATCGTCGCAATCTCGTATCGTAGATTCTTCGCGACAGCGGAAACCCGGTAATTGCTGCTCCACGACGATAGATCCTCCAGTAGAATATGTTGCAATCTTTCGTCGCGATAGCAGACTCGCGGGACGATTAGAATCCGCAACCTGTTGCATAACAATCTATAGATCGTGTTCGCTCATTCTGCAAACGTTGCTCCCAGACGGGAGTCTGGACCATTCGCGTATTTAATCCTGAAGATTTACTGGGAAATTCGATTTTTTCTTCGTGACACTCGCACCGACGCATTGCTGGCATTCTCCCGATTAAAACGAGTCCAAACACGACATACTTTGCATCACATTATGATCTCAATATGACATTATGATAATTGTCAATTGTCATATTGACAATTATGAAATCGTGATCCGAAGTACGTCGTGTTCGGACTTGTTTGAATCGCAAGAATGTCACGAACCTGTTGGTAACAGTTTTGTGAACAATAAATAATTATAAACAATATAATATATTATATATTTCTTGTTTCTGCTTTCACGAGTTGAGTTATTATGCGTTTTGTATGTAGACGTCGTACGATTGTTTATTTATCAGGAGGAGGGGGAGTTCGAATGGAGTCCCACGATACAATCTGCCATAAGCGGGTCGTTCTACTGGTGCTACATACTGTCGCAAGTCGTTGGCGGTGTGCTCACGCAGTATTTTGGTACCAAGACAGTTTTTGGAGGATCGCAGTTGATCACAGCGATCTGCAGTCTGCTTATACCAACTGCAGCGGAGATCCATTACGGGTGCATCATTGCTCTGAGGAGTATACAGGGCGTTGCGAGTGTAAGTATCCTAATCTCTCTCTAAAGTCACTAATTATACCCTGTAAAAGCAGTAGGAAAAGGAAAAATTTATTTTCTATGATAAATACTGATTTTGCTCGTTGACCTAAACTCTATTGCATTGTCTCAAACTATAATAGG
>CM052095.1:11813169-11832395 GCA_028453745.1 Agapostemon virescens | reverse complement strand
GAGACTCCGAGGCACCCCTAAAAATTGCCACGTTGTTATTTAAAGCACTGTTAATAGTAAAGTAATAGTAGAAAGTAATAGTAAAAAGAATCCTAGTGATACTAAAGTATAGAATGAAAGTATTTCAGGTCTGAAGTAATGTCTTTGGAGTTAGAACAACTTCGAATGCAAAGGGTTAAAAGTTGTACAAGCTACGAACCCCCAAAGTCAGCTTTATTGAAGTAGCTAGGTTATGCTTGTAACCTTCTTTGAATTTTCGGAATTGTATACTACTTTTAACTGGTTGTTTCGTTGTGTAGAGTATGCCAGTTCCCTGGAAGTACATCCTAACATCGTGGCCAGCTTGGTCAATCGGCATCACGACTTTCGGTAGGATATGGGTGCACTATGTATTCATTATCTCTGGGCCAATGTACATGAAGACAGTCTTAGGGTTCAGCATCCAAGCGGTAAGTACATGAAACTAGGAACATTGCAATTTCATTTGCTTTTCCATCTTTTCACGTGCAACTTTGTCCCTTTCAGAATGGGGTGCTGTCCGGCTTGCCTTTCATCTGCAGTTACTTCAGCTCTGTCGCCTTCTGCTACATTGCTGATGTCCTAGTCACACGAAAGATCCTGTCGCTGACGAACGTCCGCAAGATATTCACCGCTGCCGGTACTTATTTCTCGATTTCAGTGAAAATAGTCTGTAGCATTTGTTTAACACTTTAACTGCCGAACTGGCAACGTCGAAAATTTCACAGAAGCAAAGTAATTTATTTAATAAAGCAACGATGTCAAAATTCAAAATGTATGACGAATAGTCACTTTCAATCATCTTGTAATCTCCAGACATCAACTAAATTGAGTGCAGCGAATATATTAATGTAAAAATATACTTTTAAACATGGACAAATAATTATATGGGTGACATATATGGGTGACATGGCAGTCAAAGTGTTAAATGTGTTTGCCCAATCCGGAAAGTTTGGGAAGATTAATAATTTTTATCTGCTCTCAACGTTAAATTAATTCAGACACTCCTTTCTTGTTACAGCTCAAGTGGTGCCTGGAATATTGTTGGTACTGATCGGTTATCTGGGCTGTGACATCATTCTCGTTTTAGTGGTGTGGTTCATAGCAGTCACCCTTATCACGGCTGCTTACGCGGGAGCGATGGCGAGCATCGTCGATATCGCGCCAAATTTTGCTGGTAAATAGCCGGATCTCTTTTTTATCGAAAAAGCATCCTCGATAAAATTCTGTCGTTCCTTCGCAGGTCCAATATTGGCGTTCGCGCAGACAATCCATATGTCGGCTAGCTTCCTGTCTCCGATCGTCGCTGGTCTGCTCACTCAGAATAGCGTAAGTAGCTAATAATTTATTATAACTCTCGTGGAATCAGAATCCAGACCATATAAACATTAGGAAATTAGGGAAGTTCGATTCCCGGCCCAATTCCCCCATTTTTCTTGAGATCCTACATTTGGGGCCTGCTTGGGGTGGGGGCAGCACCAATTTCCGCATGGTGGCGCTGAAGACGAAGTTAAAGACGAAGTTAAAGACGCTGTGTGTTGAGGGCGCTGCGGCCACAGCGCAAAAAGATGATTACTATAGTGTTCTTCCTCGGTTCCTTCATTTTCCTGAGATCCTACATTCTCTGTGTTCGCTACCAGTCTTCACAGCGGCAAAATCTGCACCTATTCTCTCCTCAAGGCACTGATGTTTCATTTTCCAAAAGGCAGTACCAAAATCCTCTCATTGTCTTCGCTGAATCTCGCTTCTTCTTCTGCCAACGAAAATAAAAATTACTTGATTGTTAACGCAGCAAGCTTTGGATGCCTGGAGGCAAGTTTTCGGTGTGAGCGCGTGCGTGGCCTGTGGCACGTACGTGATCTACCAGATATTCGGTACAGCAGACATCCAAGCATGGAACTACCCCGACCATAAGTACCCTCAGTCCGACAAGGAGGACTCGCAGCCGCTGAACTATTCTCCGCGGAAAAATGGGAAAATCGTGAAATCGAACTCGACCGAGGAAGCGTAACAAAACCACAGCAATAATTAAGCTACGATTAAGTGTCGGAACTAATTAGAAATCGGACGAGAGAGAATGAGAGTGAGTGAGAGAAGTGAGGGAAAGATGAAACTTCTATATTTTCGTAAGGTCCGTGTAAATAAATTCCCATAGGCCTCGGCGAGGCTTAGTACATTCGAGCAAGTTCGACAGGTTTTCATAATTCTTGCGTTTCACGCACAAATGCGCACCCGCGTGTAATTTAAGTTGATTTACACGTTTTCTGTGATCCAAGTTTCTCCGTTGTTCTGATCGTAGAACGGGATGATGAATAATCGAGTAGGCCGTTGTCGGGCACCTGTTGTGTGCGACCGTGTTTCGTTCTCTTTGCGACGTCGAGATAGAACAAATGTTACTTAAAATTACCATCGCCGAGAAATTAGGCATGTTACCGTCTATCCACGAGTCCAGGTTAAAGTGTGCGACAGAGGCGACCGAGAAGATGTGGCAGCAGAATCGATGGGATTTTGCTTTTGTTTCGGTTCGAGGGGACACTGTTAATTTAAGATCTTGTGTATCGATAGACTATCCGTCTTGACACACCGTCAGTCCGTCAGGGACACGCGAACAGCTGTACTGACGCAATGTATCGACCAGTAGAGCGAGCAACCTATAATGTACAAACGAGAAAATACATTAACCCTCTGCGTTCTGCTAGACGCGGAGGCCGGGACAAATAAATCTAACCCTTTGCACTCCAAGGAAATTTTTATTCCAAAATCGAGGCATTTCTCGGTCTAGAATAGTTCCATTATACGGTGGTTCATTTCCTCAAATTTATTATTGTTACTGGTGCGTGTGACAATTTTGACAGATTTATTCAATGCAAACGTACTGATGTGAAAATTAATTTGAATAATAATTTGGCAATTTTTAATGCCTCCCAAAAGGAGCTATTGGAGGGCTAAGGGTTAATTGATATTCTTCGTTGCAGTACTGCCAACCAGGTAACCCCAGGGTAACTGAACTATGCTCCGTGGAAACACAAATTTTTTGATAGAAAGTTTTCTACTTGGGAACAGAAGTGAAATGAAAATTACGATGTCTCACCTTCTGTTGTGAAATTGAAATTTAATCAATGTTCTTAATGATACGATTAAAATGCTCAGATATTAATTTGCAGGGTTAAGAAATTTTACCGAATTAGAGCGCAGAGGGTTAAGCTGGTTGGTGCCTTAAATCAGGCTCTCTCGATGATGTTTCTATTTCTCCTAGGGACGAGGAGACGAATGCGCTTAGTTTAGTACTTACGTTCTTATTGTTTCGTTAGAATAGTAGCTGCCGGTCACTGACAGTTGAATAAGAAAGCGAAATTATTTTCTGTCTCGAATTTGTGCAATTAATTTCATTCGTACACGTACATACACACACATACACACACACACAAATAAACAAACACCTAGACAAGAACGAAATCGTGATTTGAATTATTTTTGTACTACCTCCGTTTGGACAGGATACACAAAATACTATTTGCTCGTCTTCGTGGATTACAATTTGTACATTTGTTACGTATAAGATGTTTATAACGATGGATGTTAGCAACGATTATTATCCTCTTCGTTTTTACTCGAAGCCTCGAATCCACAGAGTCAATTCTTTAGGATTATTCGCAAACAGCAGGCTGCTCTCAATTATTAACCCTTTGCACTCGAAGCTGTTTTAATTAGAAAACCAGAGCATTTCTTCTGCCTTGGGAAATTTTTATTCCACATAAATTATTTCACCTTATGTACACAGTATTTTTTTTTATTGTTATTCGTCCTTACAACACTTAAATTTTTATCAATTTTTAAAAAGTAAAGATAGCGATATTGAAATTATTTTAAATAATAGTGTGTCAATTTTTCGAGTGCAAAGGGTTAATATTAAAAGGCTCATCAATTGCGAGAAGTAGAATTAGGTTCTCCGTTTCAGCACTCGATGTAGTCACTGCTCGTCCCGGATTCTTCTTCTTCGCCGGAAGTACCGCGCAGCACACTTCAACTTTAAAATTAAAAAATGTCAAAACTCAAAACGCTCTACATTCCTGATCAATATGAGAGTAGTACAATCTCGAGATAGATGTCCTGCATCTTCAGGCTACTCATGAATCTTTGTCTCACGGTACTATGAGTCGCGTGCGAGTACTTAATAGTTTGTAGGAACCAATGATGGAAATACAAACTCCGCCATGACAGAAAATCACACAGAATCATTTCCTCGCCTTTGATAAGCTGTACAAAATCAACGTGAACATTGCGCGAGACGAGCGATGAACATTCTACACAGGAACAACGTGTTCGTTTTGATAGTTTCTCGTAGCTGTGTGGTTCGGCAGAGGAATAGTTTAAATTCGGAACCAATTACTGCCGTGCAATCTTCTCTGGTTGAATGAAAAATTAATAACGATCGGCACTCTTCGGTTAACAAAAGGCACTCGATGCTAAAACGTTGTCTCGACGACTGTCGTTGACGGATTAATTGATAGACAGGGGATTTGATAGTCGGTAGAGAATGTTTATTTTCCAGACAGATCCGCTGTGTATTAATTATGCGTTAGTGGTTTCCAATCAAACATCACCATTTATGTTCTCGACGACTTGTCACAGCGATAATGGCATGTTCGAGTGAATTTGAAAATGGCGTCGCCTCGATTATGTACGTATTCAACGATTAAAACGAGAACAATCGATGGAATAAATGTTAGTATAAAATTTGCGATGATTAATCATCGAATTGAATGTTGAGCTCGCGTCCGTTTGCGTATGTTTGATTTAGTGTGTACTCAAGGCTATCAAAAATGAAGTTTTCCATTGCTTACGGAAGACCAGATTGTGAATTGCAAGCTCGGATAGTGGTTTGACAATGTTTGAGTATGTGTACGAACGTCGGGGTTCTCCTAAGTGCCTAATTGCAGGCGTCTAATTAAAATTTTTGATTCAATGTGAAGTGAGAAAGTACGGCTCGATGGACGTCCCGCGTGTTTCGTGTCGGAACACCATTTTGTAAGTCTATCTAGTGCCATTAATTCCCTGGCAGGAATTATTGTTACTGACATATATAAAATATATATATATATATATATATGTGTTAATTGAAAAATATATAGTTACATATAATTTTATTAACATCTGCGCGTTTAATTCTACACCCCTCAAGCTGTCTCCCTGGAAATCCTTTTGTGGCTTTCGTGGGAACTTGATGGGGGTCCCATGAAATTAGGATATTAATAATATTAAACTAATAGAATATTATTTTATAACAGGATTTTGGGTTTCAGATCTCGTTTAAAAAATTACAATAATTATTATTGAGTGGGGGGAATGATTGAGGGGGTCTTTCAATGAACATTGTAGCAATTTAATATTTCCTTAAAGATTAGAAAATAAATTAAATTACAAAGCATATATATAAAATATATATATATATGTGTAAATTGAAAAGTATATAGTTACATATAATTTTATTAACATCTGCTTGTTTAATTCTATACCCCTCAAGCAGTCTCCCTGGAAATCCTTTTGTGGCTTTCGTGGGAACTTGATGGGGATTCCATGAAATTAGGATATTAATATTAAATTAATTATAATATTATTTTATAACACGATTTTGGGTTCCAACTTTTGTTTAAAAAATTACAATAATTATTATTGAGTGGGGGGAAAGATTGGGGGGTCTTTCAATGAACATTGTAGCAATTTAATATTCCCTTGCGATATTTATTCTTTCTACGTAAATAGTACATAAAGATTAGAAAATAAATGAAATTACAAAGCATCTTAGCCGCTTGACTTTTCCTCGGATTCATAGATCTCGATTATAAATCGCTCGGAACGGGACACGCACGTCCAAAAAACATAATCGTCTTCTTTCATTTTTTTTGTTTCATTTATAATTTAACGATGCTTAAATACGATGAGAAAAATTACACGACATTACGTATCGATATTAAAAATACATTCTCAGTTGCTGACGAATAAATTAGCCTCGGGGATGGTTTTTGGGAGAGGATAATCGGGAAACGGATAGGAGGAGAGGACAAAATTAGGGAAAAACGACGGAGACAAAATGGCGACGCGCGAGCACTTTAAATCGCTCGTTTCCCGTTACGAACCGCGTGCGTACAATTAAATTCTCGTGAAAAAGAAATTCGGTTCGCGAAGCCGGAAATTAACGACGGAAGAGAAAGAAACCGACGGGGGCTCCAATGAAAATGCAGTTCAAAAGAGATGCGCCCATTGGAAATCGATGATTGCGACTTTGGACCATTGATTACGTCGAAAAGCTAAACGCGCGCGCGATGTTTCTTTTTTTCCTTTTTATCTTTTTCTTCGTTTTCCTCCCTGTCGTACGTATCCACGTGTATTATGTACAAAATGTACAAATAATTGCGCGCAAGTGCGACTAGCGTGAGAGAGAGAGAGAGAGAGAGAGAAACCGATCGGATAGGTTCTCCGGACCGATTTCCATTGTAACTAGAACGTGTAGTGTAAAGTCATTGTCACCAACTATTCAATCCCGCGCGAAATCTCACGTCGGTGCTAACTGTAACTCAAAATCAACATTTAACTCGGACAATATTTTTCGACGCCAATATTTAACGTCTATCATTAAACATTTCATGATTTAAAACCAGGAATCAGAATGAAATATAAATTGAGTAAACATTTAACCCTTAACGGTCCGGAAGTATTTCAAGTTTACTTCCCATCAGGTCCAGCTATTTTTCATACGCAGAGAAGCTGTAAAACATTTTTAAATCAAGTATAGAAAAAGAAATATTTTTATTTTAGTGAAAATTTATTAATATATATATAGAGGGTAATAATAATAACAATATGATTTAAATTTTATATTCTTTTAGAGTAAGTAAAAGTGCAATGCCGCTTATATGGCGGCATTGGTCCGTTAAGGGTTAATATATTTTCAAGAGAAATACAAATCGCTGAAATGAAAGGTTCGTTTTCAACGAAAGGCATTGAAAAATCCTTTGATTTATTCGCTTCAGACTACAGCCTATTAAAATTCAAAAATGGCACCGCGAAGTGTGTCCGATTTCGCGAGGAATCGGCCTATGATAAAACAGCATCTAATCCCGGCGAAAAGAAAGTTGACTCGGCTGTGAAATTTAACCCTTAGCACTCGAGGGGTGGCAGACGCCGCGAGAAATCGGCGCGCTGTCGTTTCAATTCCTACGTCGCTATATTTGTGCCAAAGAAACGGATAAACGTCGAATTGCGCGGAACCAAAGAGCTCAAAAATATTGAAAGTATTTAAGGTTAGAATGCACCAAGATTAAAACAGCTCCGAGCGCGAAGGGTTAAGTCCCGCTGGATCGCGAAAATCCCGCAGCGTGCGACGCGAGAATTTCCGGGCGGTTTCCAACAAGAAAATGGCACTTGCTCTCGAGCGCGCAACAGAACGGACTAAACTTGCCGGTTCCATAGTCCGTTTATTTATTTCTACGCGGGTGTGTTGGTTGAAAAATGGGGACGTATGCGAAGGAACACAAGGATCGCTCGTTTCGTTCGTGTGTCTTCTATTTATCTGTTCTTTTGTCTTTTTTTTGTCGTTTTCTATTCGCAAAAAAAAAAGGAGATACTTTCGTGGAGTTCCGGTGGGACAGCAAAATTTCTTTCGGTCGAAATTCCGGTCCGAAATTCTCCTTTATTTTTAATTTTTCTTCTGCACTCGCAAACATTCGTCTCGCACACACACGCACGTATCCACGCGCCCACACACACGCACACACACACACCGGCTCTGCGAATAATGCGGTTTCGTCTTATTTATTATTATTATTTTTTTTCGATTTTATTTCTCGGCATAATGTTTGATCAAGCTTGAACATTAAGACGCGTCTACACGAAGAAATAGAGTCTCGCTATTATTTTTTTACCATTTTTTTTTTCTCTCGCTTTTCTCCTCGGATTTTTGTAAAGTCGATCCCTTACCTAACGAACAAACAGTGTTTAGTTTAGAGGTTTATGTATTATTCATATATGTAATCATTATTAATAATCGTAATAATTATAATCCGTAATATCAATTCATCCCAACAACAAGTCTCTCTCGTTTCATCGCCCTCTTTAATCGTTTTTGTAAATGTCTATTTAGTTATTATTATTATTATTTTTTTTCTTCATCCCGTACCTCATCATCATCATCATCATTATTATTATTTATTATTCAGTTCCGTCTCCTCGCCCCAACCAACCAACCCCCTCCCCCCAAAGAAAAATTCTCTTACTTTCCTCTTTCGTCTTAATAAATCTCTTTTTTGTCCTCTTTAATTATATATTCATTTATATACTTTATTTACTTCTTTTATAATATATATATATATATATATATTTATATATATATATGTATAGACTGATATCAACACGTATAACATCGAATTCCCTATTAACCCTTTATTTCTTTTCGTTTTCACGTTCCTGTTCGGAGATCGCGGGTGGCTTAATTAAATGCGTCCTTAATTACTCGTCTCGCGTAATGGCGACCGGAAGCGCGACCTATTTAGCCAAACTATCCTCGTCGCTAGTCAGATCATTTTTCCTCCATGTTTTCTCTCTTCACACAGTGTTTCGGCGTTTTTCTTTTCCTCTTTCCCTTTTCCCACTTCTAGAAGTTCCCTTTTCGCAACTTCGAGGTATGCCATATATTGTTTATATATATATATGAATATATATAAATATTCCTCAACGTCTTCTCTCTCGCGCGCGCTCTCTCTGTTCCCAGTTCTTCCCGATCCGACATCCGTTTGATTCTCGTTGCTTGCTCGTCCGACAGACACTCGTCAACTCGTTTTCTTAATTCGTTAGTCACTTGTACACACACGGCTAAGCTCTAACTTCGCAGGGAATGAAACTTCGCGACTTTCGACGTTTGTTCGCTGTTGCGACGCCATTGCGATCCTACGCTCAGAGTTGTAGCAACTCAGGTTTGGACTTGTTGAAAGTATTTTAAATATTTAATAGCACGATTTATAGAAGTCTTCTGGGAAGGAGGAAAATTAGTGTTGCAATGATTAAACTTCTCAATTGCAGGCTTAAGAATTAAATATGGAGGCCTGATGCCACCAATATGGCGGCTATGATCCTCAACTAAAAATATTCTTCAATTTTAGGAGGAAATAAAAGAGCACAATAATGTATTGCAACAATTAAATTGTTCGTTTGCGACTCTCTGGCAATTAGACATATAAGCCCTAGAAAATGGCAAACAGTGTTCTGAGTTTGTTAATTTGTGGATTTCTATAGAAAATAAAAATTGCATGGAGAATTAGTTAATTATAAAAATTGGAAATATTAAAGGACGAAGGGTGAACCCCAATGGCGTCGAAACGGCGCGGCAACAAACTCGGCGGTAACGCGACGGGCGACTCGACAGTGACGCGATGCATTGGCGTAGATGATTCTCTATATATGTATATAGATACTTTATGTATATAGTTACTGTACAGTTAACGAGAAAAAGGAATTTCTGAAAGAGTATTTAATGATGTTACGCGCGTGAAGCGCGAGGGAATCTCGTTCCCGAAAGATGGCGGGCATCTTGACAAGCCTCCTGGTCAAACGTCCTCGGCGAACGTCGAGCATGTTAGCAATGGCGGCGAACAACGATATGTCGGCAGCTAGATTAACATCCTTCGAAACGATACACTCCTCGCAACGCATAAATATATTTGGAACACTATCGACCATCTTAAAACTCTGCGGGACAAGCTCAAAATTCTCGAGAAGCTCCTCTTTCGGGTACGACCGCCCTCGCGCAATGTGGAACGTCGGAATGTGACCAAGTCGCTACTGGATAAAGCCTCCGCTTCCTCTAATTGTACAAAAACTCGTTCACAAGCTCGTTCGGCCTGCTATGCGATGTGGCAGTATTAATTAGTAAGTAGACAGTGTAGTACGATATGATACAGAAGAGCAAGTGTAACCGGAAGTCCCGCGCTCGCTGCCATAACCGGAACCGGCCATAGCCAACCTCTCGGACAATTCTTCCAGATTGTACAAGCGAACAAATTTCCTATTACGTTTCTTTCCTCGTTCCGTTTCCATCGGCAAATCCGACTTCATGTTTGATTCTCGTTGCAACTGACTCCGATGGTCTGCTGCGAGCACAGGGACGACGCTCGCACGCACGCACACGCTCGGCACACTCATCCGCAGAGAACTATAGCGCGTCATTGTCAGCGAAATCGAAGTACCACGATTAGGCGAGACGTGTAGTTTTGTATGATCAATTTGCGATAGCAACCTGACTCACCGACACCGGAGGCGGACGTTCACCTGTGTCTCGGATAGAACCATCAGCGCGACAGGTTGACACTAAATTTCTAGTTACTTGATTTTCGTGTTACTAGGCATTTTTGGAATTGAAATTTTAAGTCTGCAGGGCACAGAAGCCAGGCAATTCTTTGGTTGGTAATTCGAGCAGCCTAGAAGTTGAAATATTTTTAGAACAATTTTTTAATTAATTTATAAAGTCTGCAGTGTGATTTTTATTGACCTACGAAGCCAAAGTTGCTGAGTCGATTTTATTATTAATGTAATGAAGAATTGTGAAAGAAGCTGAATAATTGAAATAATTTTAATTAAGTAGCTGGTGAATTTAGTGTCAGCCCTCGGACGGCAGATCATTCTTATATAATTAATGATTAGGACCATTCACTGCATGAATTTTTAACAACACAATTTTCAAGGTACTTCTTGTAGACACGTTAATATATATATATATTATATTAATAATATTATTCCTAACGCGGCGGCTGTTTATTTAATTCATTTAATTCGTTTCGTTCGTTTAATTAATTCGCCAGAAACTGAGTACGTAATTGAACGACGATTTCAACGGGTCAAAGTAGACCCCGACTCCACCGCCGGAGGGTTGTGAACCCTTCAGCATAACCCTTTGCAGACGTGTGTCCCATTAATCGTTTCGCAAATTCGCAAAATTAAGAAAGACTTCTAACTAACAGAAATTTTGTTGAGGTTACCAGAGAACCCCTTACACTGGCCCATAGTCAACCTTGAGGAAATAAGTTGAAATTACATTTTTAACTATCTCAAATTGTTAACCAAGGAGCAAAATGTGCCCCTGCCATTATTTTGCATATACTAGATCCAGAGTCCAGCCATAAAAATAATGTACAGTGATTTCGTTGAGGTTACCGGAGAGCCCCCTACATTGATCCACAGTCAACCTTGAAGGAACAAACCACGAGTTACATTTTTATTTATCTAAAGTAGTTAACCAAGCTAAAAAATGTGGCTGCGCCATGATTTAGCATAAAAGTCCAGCCTGTAGTAATGAATAATATACAGAAATGTTTTGAACGTCACGCGAGCATACTGATCGAAGATAAATCCTGGATCAACAGGTGGAGCAATGTTCGGAAGAACGATGTCCACAATAGACTTTGAAAACCGAGTAAAATCGTGCAGAGTACCGCGTCGGGCAACGTTGAAAACCGTCTCCCGTCCGCAAAGGGTTAAGAGTCGCTTCCGGCTCGACGAAACAAGTAGAACGCCGCTCGATGATCAGCCGAAGAAACCGCCTATCCGGGCAACCATAAACGCAAAGAAAGCGCCGCGTCCCTCTCCGTTGATCGCCGTATTCCTTCGAGGAGGAAGAGGCTCCTCCTCCTCGGGGTGTCTCCGTGTCGTCCGCTCAAGATCGACTCGAGTTAACGCGGTCGTTTCGCTTATGTTCCTACTAAATTACTTGGTACGGTTGATTCTCAATTCATTTGGTACGATCGATTCAATTCGTTCGGCACGATCCACTGTCATAATCAATAGTCTCTCCCCTTCATGCTTGTCCCCCTTCCCCCGAAAGTCCCCTAAGTCCGTCGGGAGACGGGGACGAGAATGATCGGGCGTGGATTCGCGGCGACGCGATCACACACACACACACACACGCGCATAACACACTCGCACATACACGCGCGCGCAAACTCACCCACACAGACTCGCACACGATTCAAGGAGAGTATACTCTAACCAGTTACAATAGCTCGCGAATTTAAACCACGGTCGATTCGAACCTCCGCAAACTCGGCGAACGCGTCTCGTTAAGCTGTCGACCGGTTTAAGCTGTACTCTGACTAACCCTCGTAGATCCTGGATCCGGAGATCCCAGGAGAGCCGTGCATCAGGATCGTCCCCGATCGATCGATCTCGCGTTTGAAACGCGCGCCCTCATCTTTTACAAAGACGGGGGATGAGAGAGAGAGAAAGAGAGAGAGAGAGAGAGAGGGAGAGAGAGAGATTCGAAACCCTCGAACATAGCTCGCCGCGGAGAATCAGATTCGGAGAATCAGGACCATGCGCCTCGAGTTCAGTTTCCAGCCGTCGCCATCGCGTTTAGGGTGCTCCACTGGGTCCTGTTGTACGTGTGTATGCGTGTCCGTGTGCTTGTGTGTGTTTCTGTGTGTAATCGCGTGTACAGGATGGATTTGAATCGAGAGCTCCAGGCGCGTTTCTCGGCGCGGTTTTGTCGTTCGACGAGCACGATCGGAGACGGTCCCGAATTGAAATTCCTAGGTGCACCTATGGTTGATATATCCCTGGATGACGGCGTCCTTAAAGCAGCCACTTGGCGACGAGGATCATGATCAGGTGCGGTGCCAGACTGATCACCGAAGCGGAGCCTTTCACTCTGACGTCGCTGTCCTTCAGGAACACGTCGTCGATCACGTGGATGATCCCGTTTGTGCACTCGACGTCCGGACGGAACACTCGGATCTGCAGGTTGTTCCACTGGATCATGTACACTGGAAGACGAGAAGGTCAAGTTAGAGCTGCGAATGGTCGAGGCGTACAGGGTGTCCCGGGAAAACCGAGGGATTCCTCGAGCGATTCTGAACAACTTTTTCCTTTGCAGATTTACGATCCGATTCTCCGTTCCCGAGTTATCGAGGAAAGATAGGTGGCCACGCCCACGCGCCGCCGCCATTTTTCGCGGCTGAGGCAAGGACCGCCCCCGCGCTGTGACTGGTCCGCGGATCTTCATTAATAACTCAGAAACAGGGCGTCGGATCGCGAATCGGTAAAGAGAAATGTTGCTTGGAATTGCTTGGGGAATCATCTGGTTCGAGTTTCATTGAAATCCCGTTTCAGAGACAACCGGTATCGACGGATGTCGTCTCACACGACCGAGTTAATAAGAACAAAATGGAGTGAGCTTGCGAGTTCGCCAGGGACCGACGGTGAGCTCGGAACGAGAGCACTTGTACAATAGCGAGACCGAATTGCGATTATGTTAGCGGTCCCAGAACAATGGGCCTCAGATGTGGGTCTGTAGAGTTGTCTGTATTGCAGAAATGCTTTTGTTCCTCGCTGCACAGCTTCCTTCGGCAAGCCTGGAATATGTGGATCAAATGTAAGTAATGCTCAGACTGCTGATTTTTATAGTAATTGTTTGTTTTCTACTGTTTCAATTTGTCTTGAAATTCATATTGCATCGGAGTAGCACTGTGTTAATTTGTCTTTGGATTGTCCGGGAATTCCGCAACGAATTCTTGTTGCACTAGGAGGATGTTTAAACAATATATCAATTATGTAGCATTATATGTTAAAAGAAGTTTTGGCTATTTAGAATAAACGTGAACGAAAAATTGTTTTCGTTTTTATCGATATCGTTATTAAAATCTGCAGTCTGGAAATGGCAATTAGTTAGTTGAATTCGCGCGTGATGAAGCTTGAGAAGAGAAGGTGAACGAAAAGGGAGAAGATATTTTTAGTGAAAGAGAAATTATTGACGAAAGAAAGTGCAAAGTAATTTTCATGGTTTCTCAGAATAAACTTCCGTCATTGCGTTTCGGATCGTTCTCAAAGCTCTGCGCAATAATACTCTCGATTTTGGCAGCATGAATTTACTGATCGTCGTCGATAGAGTTTCCGTTTCCTCCTGCTTTTCTTTATTGGCCGGTGTTGGTTGTAAACGGAAAACGCTTTGGCGATTCGCAATTTGCGGCCAAGCGAATGACCGCATGAGCACGTAGCAATTACCACCAGGGGGTAATCAACGAATTTGCATTTAAATGGTGGCCGAAAGGCGCATAATAAATCGTTTTGCGGCTCCGGCCCATAATTGTGTACGTTCTTCGCAGGTCTAGACCAGAGTGTCTGCGAAATTGTTCCCTTTCCCCTAACGATTCAATGAATTCTTCCCTTAGAATATTCTTAAACATTTCCCCTGGCATCTTACAACGTTCAAACTATACTTAAACATTACAGACAAACTTGCCCAAACATCTTCCCCCATTTTAACAATAGTTAAACAATACTTGAACATCATAGAATTACATTTCCCCACTTAAATAATAGTTAAGCAATTGTTAAACGTCACAGGGAATTTTCTAACACTTCCCTTGACATCTTTCCCCATTTAAACAGTAGAACAAAATTATAGAAAATTTTTAAACATTTCCCCTGGCATCTTATCCCACTTAAACAATACTTGAGCAACGGTTGAACATTAAAAAGCACTTTTAAACAGTGGTTGAACAGCACAGGAAATTTTTAAACAATGTGCAATCATCACAGGAAATTTTTAAACAATGTGCAATCATCACAGGAAATCCTTAAATGTTTAAACAATGGTGAAAGATTGCAGAACACGAGGAAAGATAAGTAGCACGATTAGACAGTGTTTCCTCGATAAGCAGCGAAAGAAGTTTAACATTCTTGATTAGCATTAATTGTGGTGCAATTAATACTGTACCGGACAGCAAACAAAAGTATTTACAGATTATATACAAATCGTATTATTGCGGCACATACACTTGGAGAATTGAATATTTACAGTAGTCGAGAATGGCGCACGCGGAACGCATGGTTGTCATCGTAATTGATGATTCTGAGACAGTCAAGACAGTCAGACGGCGACGATGAGCACGACTACGCGGTCATGTTTATTTCCCGCCATTGCAAAAGACTAATCTTGCGCTCGTTCTATATTAATTGCTAAATTGTTAAGCAGCGTCAAGCGGTGTGAAGAGAGAACAGAGCTATCGATCCTTCTCTTGCAAAAATCGCATACTCACCGTTTCATTAATCAGTGTATAATACACGTCGAAATCTGTAAAACTCGATCGATTGCTGCCAACAATCTCGACGCGACGAGTCCGTTCTAATATCGAAAAAGCTTTGACAAATTTATTCCGAATGTGCTATGAAAAATCTAATTAATTTAGGCGAAAAATTAAACCTGCAACAACGATTGCTGTCGATTCGCAAAACGTTGAAACATTCGACTCGTTCCGCCAAAATCATCAGCAGCAACTCGATCTCCAAATAAATCATAATGCTACCTATTCCGATGAATGGCATCAGCTCAATCGAATGTAGATCGACGAAAGAGAAAACAGCACACGTGCGTACGTACGTGGTGTACATGTATGCTCGATTAAATTAATTAACAAGCGAACAAAGTGAACAATCGTGAAGCGGAGCGCGATCTACGTTCTCGGAGGACGAGAATGAAAAGCATTCCTTCAAGCTTGCATGAAAAAACTCGTTGTTACACAGGGTGTCTGAGAAACATCGAATCTCCGTGGAAGGGGTGGTTCCTGAGCTCATTTGCGGCAACTTTCTCCTTCGCGAAAATCTTCTGCGAGGCTCCGTTGAGGAGTTATTCACGAAAAACGAGGACCAATCGGAGAGCGGGGGTTGGCCCGCGTCTGCGCGACGCGTAGACTCGGGCAAAATGGCGGCCGGTCTAGTCTCCGTCGTTATTCGACGATAACTCGAGAACGAGGCGTCGAATCGCGAAGCTTCAAAGGACAATGTTGCTCGTAATCAACTCGGGAATCCTCCCCATCGAGATCCGGCACTTTTCGAACACCCTGTATACTTGATTCGACTGAAACGCGTCTGCTACGTGAAGACAACCGACGCGAACGAGGACACGTGATCAACAAACTCTCATACTACGTCCGATCGACACAGCGGACCCGCAAAAACAGCTGTTAATTGCATTCTGCATTTTTGCAACGTCCCTGTTCGACTTTGCGAATTCTCTCCTCGGTTTTGAGGACCGTAGAATTTCAGTGGAACTTTACACATTACACACTAACAATGTTAGTCCTTTTAACAAACGCGTCAGTTAAGCTTCTCGACCGAAATTTGCTGAGAAAGTTAGGTCGATTCATCGTGATTTAGCGATCGACCGATCCTGCACGCAATCAGCGTCCGCGGTGCTTGACATTTAGGGTGGTCCTTAACTGTAACGATTAACAATTCTTAGAGATTTTTTCAAGCACACTCCACTCGCCTAAATTGTCACATCTGGCGAGTAAACGACGTACGCACAATTTAGAAGATTTTCAGACGCACGGCGTCTCGCAAGTTCAAAGAATTTTGAAGCGGAATATTCCTTAGGCGATTCTCAGCACATTTTCCCTTTGTCGTTTCGCGATTGAGTGCTCAGCTTCCGAGTTATCAACGAAAAACCGCGGACCAGTGAGAGCGCGGGGGCGGGCCGCATCGTTCAAGATCAATGGCGACGCCCTGCTCCGATTGGTCCGCGTTTTTCGTCGATAACTCGAAAACTGTGCATCTGATCGAAAAGTGACAAAGGGAAATGTTGGTCCAAATAATCTCAGGAATCTTTCCTCGTCGAATCGTTTGATTTAGGTGGGCGAGAGGCCTCTGGCGAAAAAATCTCGTGGAGAAATAAGGACCAGCCTAATGGCAGAGTGCAAGAGGCAACCCTTCCGCAAGAAATTGACATGATGCGTGCTCGTACATGTGAAAGCACGTGTCGTCGCTCATCGGCGACGTCTAAACACTGAACTCACTCACCGAATGATTCTGGACGGATCGCGTTTTCGTCGTGCTTGTTGTCATCTAAATGTAAATAGCACCAGGTTTGAGAAATTAACAGACAGAGAAAGATAAAGACAGAGAGAAGGGGAGGGGAAGTGTGACAGAGAAAGGGGTGAGGGGAAACATAGGGGAAAGAGTGCTCACATAGAGCTCGAAGCGACATAATTGGGTGTCACAATTATATTCAGACAAAATTGAAAGAAACAGTGTGTCGATATTCGGACATTGCAAGAGAGTGCTCGTTTGTGGATTGTTATTAGCAGAGCTGGGTAAAATGTTATTTCAAACAGCAAATAATAAATAGTCTGTTAAATTGTTTCATTTATTCGGCACAGTTTTAAAAATTGCATTTGCAAGATCGTTTTCGAGTAGAAAGATTCACGGGATAGTGAGAATTTAATTGCAGTAACCGATTCAACGTTAAAAAATAAATCGAAAAATATCGAATAAACTTTTTCCATTTGACCCCTCGTTTTCGAGAAAATCGAGTTTTAAAAATGTTCTAGCTTCTCGCGTTTCCCTATCACCGGTTTCCTCAATTTATTTTTCGCCAATGAGAAATTGTTTAAATACCAGTTACCACAATATTCGAATATTCCGTTTCATAGCCGAGGCTATGGAGATAGAAATACTGTATTTTATAGTTGAGATTGTAAAACTTGAAACATTGCAACTTATAGTTGAGATTGCAATACCTAAAACATTATATTTTACAGCTAAAATTGCAAAACTTGAAGCATTACAATTTATAGTTGAAATAGCAATATATAAAACATTATATTTTACAGCTAAAATTGCAAAACTTGAAACATTACAATTTATAGTTGAAATAGCAATATCTAAAACATTATATTTTATAGCTAAGATTGCAAAACTTGAAACATTGTATTTTATAGTTATAGTATAATGAAAATATTGTGCTGTATGTTCGAGGAATAATTGCATCGCAGAAGACTATTTAGAATAGTATTTGAAATCGTTTCCAGAAAATTTTACCCAGCTCTGGTGCTACACAGTTGCACACTCACTTTCGTTGGCCTCTCGAACTCGGATTTTCAAGTTGTCCCTAACCGTTGGGAGGATGATGGAATCATTGTGCTGCATCTCCTTCAGCTTCGCCATGGTGAACGCCTCGTTTGCTATCACCAGATGCCGTTCCAGGATTTGTTTCGTCTGAAACCATGAGGGAACACTCAACAATAATCGACTGGCAATTTTTACAAAGTAAATTATAAAATGTTATGTTAGCAGTTATTAAAAATAATATCGATCACGAGATACTCACGTGGTAATTGAAGTCAGACATGAACAGCTTCTTCATGGTCGACGGGTAGCTGATTTCCGCCACGTTCCAAGCGTAATCGCGAGGAGCAAAGTAAGTGAAACGCTTCGTCTTGTCACTGAGCTGCTTGTTAAAATGGCGTCCGTGTCCCAGGGTGTAAGTTATGCTGCGAACAGGTCGAACAATTCAGACTGCATTCGCTATTTCCATCTGTCGTCTCGTCTTTCTGAGCTTTTATTTACTCAAGGTCATTTGAAGGTCGCGCATTTACAACTTTAACCCCTTGCCATATTACGACGAGTCAGACTTCTTAATATTAATATTTAATAATCATAAATATTCTTCTTCTCTTGCAACGAATATTTAATATTAAATTGTCTCTCCTCATCTGCATCATTTCTTTCTAATGACTTAATTTCCAAATAAAATAGCAGGGCAAGGAGTTAATCGTTGTATTAACTTAACGAATTTAAATAAATCATTTAGACGTTGAAACATGAAAAAATACGACCCCATAAAAATGTCTACCAGAATATTTGTATCATTCGCATTGCCCGAGATTAATATTTATCTACGGCATTGTTCGAAAAAGCTAAACGAGGTTTTCGAGATGCCGAAGTTAGCAGGGACACAGTGTAGCGTGTTATAGTCTGGTGTATAGGCATCGTGAGGTAGAGATACTGGAATGGATGGGATCTCTGGTCCGGATGTCATGGTATGGGGTGATGGAACGCTGACATCACCATCCATCCAGTGCATCGAGTAACGATAGCTATCGTATAAAGGGGCTAATGGCATTAAAGCCGACACATAACCGTTTCCCAGCCGACGCTCGTTCAATGATCTCCCCAATCCGCGGCTACAAGATGGGAAACTTGTCGGCCACCAATACTAAACGTACCGCCGCTTAGGATAACACACTCTAAACCGATAAATGTGCAACGCGTCACCGTGTAGGTACTCGTGGTCCACCACCGGACTTTGGTGTCTCGTGACCGCTTCGGTGCTAACTGAATCTCTGCCTGACAAAGGATTCTGTTTCCCCCGTAAGTAGAATAAGCCC
>CM052095.1:11771165-11813159 GCA_028453745.1 Agapostemon virescens | reverse complement strand
GCCTGGTGTCGGACACACGGCCAGGCTTTGCTCGATACGTTCAATTGCAATACTCGATTTTCAGAATTCTTCCTTTGGCGCTTTGGCAATCTCTATAGAATAGTGCAGATTATTGGAAACTGGGATATTTAAATCGATGGCATAGTTATCTTAGTCCTTTTATTATAGTTGTCACAGTTTCATAAAATTTATTATAAATGTGAACCGTGTCACCATGTTCTACCATCATATTTTAGTGTCTTGTAACCGATCCAGTGCTAATTGAATCTCTGCCTGACAAAGGACTGTTTTACCCGTAAGTAGAATCAGTCTGCCTGGTGTCGGACACACGGCCAGGCTTTGCTCGATACGTTCAATTGCAATACTCGATTTTCAGAATTCTTCCTTTGGCGCTTTGGCAATCTCTATAGAATAGTGCAGATTATTGGAAACTGGGATATTTAAATCGATGGCATAGTTATCTTAGTCCTTTTATTATAGTTGTCACAGTTTCATAAAATTTATTATAAATGTGAACCGTGTCACCATGTTCTACCATCATATTTTAGTGTCTTGTAATCGATCCAATGCTAACTGAATCTCTGCCTGACAAAGGACTGTTTTACCCGTAAGTAGAATCAGTCTGCCTGGTGTCGGACACATGGCTAGGCTTTGCTCGATTTTCAGAATTCTTCCTTGCCGTTTTGGCGATCTTTGATCTGCTAGGAATAGTGCAGATAATTGGAAATTGGGATTTTTGAATAGTTGACTTAGTATTTTCGTTATAGTTATCATAGTACTTTCATTATAGTCGTCGTAGTTTCATGAAATTGATAGGGACCTCGTGCTGGACATGGAACACAGCAAATTTTGAATTGCTGTAACTTTGCAACAGAGTATTGTATAAGGATTAGATTAGGCTTATTTTGAAGCTTGAATTATCTACTTTCAGATAGCCATAGCGATTCTTTGCGAAAGTTTGTGTCCGTTTTGTGGTACGATAAATAATCGGGACGATAAATTTTTGCTTTCTCGAATCTATGAAATACAAGGGACATTTTCAATTTGTTGTAATTTTGCAACAGAGTGTCGTACAAGGATGAGCTTAGGCTTATTTTGAAGCTTGAATTATCTACTTTCAGACAGCCATAGCGATTCTTTGCGAAAGTTTGTGTCCGTCTTGTGGTACCATAAATAATCGTGGCGATAAATGCTTTTTGCTTTCTCGAATCTATGAAATTCAAGGGGATCTTTAATTTGTTGTAATTTTGCAACAGACTGTCGTACAAGGATGAGATCAGGCTTATTTTGAAGCTTGAACCTTCTACTTTCTGAGTGCTATTGCAATTTTATCAAAGCACATGTTTTTGTCCCGCGGCAGAATAAATTAGTTGACCCAATACCTGCTTAATAAATTTCTCGTATTTATAACATTCACAAGGAACTTTAAATTATTATAACTTTGCAATAAAAAATCGTAGAAATATCGCATTGGACTTAAATTAAAGCTTAAACCCTTCACTTTCGAAGGTATACTGTGATTTTATCGAAGCAGATGATTTTGTCGCGTGGAAGAATAAATGCTCGAAATCTGGAGCGAAATAATAGAGATTGGGATGCAGGAGAAAGAGCATGATTGAAGCGATTAGCTTCGCCTGGGGGCCGATAGGGAAATGCTTGTTGGAAACAGTGGGCGGTACCTCTTTCTAAGTCCTCGAGGATTGCAGCCTGTTAAGTTCGACTATAGGACAATATCAATAAGGAATCGAGGAGGACAAGGGGGTTCGGTACGAATTTAATAGATCGACGTGTAGCTGGAACCATCCAATTCTCGGAGTAAGATTCCCTGTTTATAGTATTTCTAGCGGGCGGAGCACGTTCACGGTAATTGGAATGGAGATTTGTAGCATTATTTTAATTAAATTCGAAACAGAACGAAGGGGTTCGGCGGGCGCGCGCGCGCGTAATCGAAACAAATTTTCTTGTTCTTTTCCGATTATTTTCCGAACAGTAAATTATTCACGCCATCCCACCTCTCCGCCTATTCATAAAATAAATCCACCGTGGTCTAATTAATTTAATGACTCCGTACAGGAACAATGAAATTAACGATTGCCCGGAAATTAATGGCTCCGAAGAAATCCTCGAAAATAGCCGTCTATGCAGAACTATTGTTAAACGCGCCGTGCACGCGTTTCGAACAATCGTTCAAACGCAACGCCGATTGCGCCGAAAGTATTTGCAATATAATTATGCAGAAGTATATGCAATTAATTAACCCCTCGATCATCCGGAGATAGGAATTTAATTTAACATAAATTTTTCGGCCGCCGTTTAAATATAATCAGTCTCATCGATCGTCGCAAATCAATATTATTAAATACGATCACGCTTATTAAGTACGACAGAAACGTTCGGTCCAGTAATTACAACATTTCAATCGCAAAAATGTAATTGTAAAACGGACGTTTTTATCTTCCCACGTAAGAGCGACGAAATTATTTTTCCAGGATTTTAATTAATTTTGTTAATTGTCCCACAACTGCATTCTACTTTTCTCAATTGTTATTTCATTCAATTATTTACTATTATGTGAAACTTTTGTGGCTGCTAATTTGTCAGTCAAAGGCTGCATTTTATTTTGTCGAATTTTTATATCATTCAATCATTTATTCACTATTTTATGGAACTTGTGGGGCTGCTAGTTTGGCAATTAATTTGTTTAAGGCACTGTCACTGATCCTGCATTTTATTTATTTTCTTTTTAATTTTTATGTCATTCGACGTCTTACTTCGATTTTATGGCAGCTTGTAACTGTCAAATTTGGCAGTGAAAATGTCAATCGACTTACTTGAGCATGGGGTCGGTTTTGAGTTTCTCGAGGACGGTGGTGTAGGGCACGCCGAGCACTCTGTCGATGATATGAATGATTCCGTTTGTGGCGGCGATGTTCGCAGTGATCACTGTCGCATTAACGCCGCCACCTTCGACAGTGACAGTCTGGGTTCCCCTGGGTCCCTGGACAACGTTGAAGTACAGCTTCTTTCTATCCGCCGCCGTTGGCACCTGAAAGAAACCGACACACCGTCACACAAAATTCAGCCCACAGTGCGACACGTTTCTTAAACGTGCCGTCTCTTCTTACACACAGAAAAAGACGAGACAACAATATATAAGAAAAGAAAGGAGAACAAACTCTTGGAATCAATTCGATGCTAAACAATTCCACAAGACGCGTACAACGAATGCTACAGTTTCCGAAGCAGAACGAATTCCTCGGAGAAACACACCAATGCAATTTGTTTATCGATTACGTGTCTACTCGTTGTTCAATGAATTTTCACTCTGCCAACTATCGAGGGACGATTCTGTCACTACCTATGGGAATCGACGGTTCGATTCGACTCCCGTAGAGCTGAATCCATTTAAACGATCGGAACTTGCGTGGCGCACCTCAGACAATTTATTGTTAATACTTTTTTAATTTTATTTATGCCTTCTTGAAACTGCCCTTAACAGATTCCGCGTTTTCTTCCGGTGAAAACGAGCCCAAACACGGCACAGTACCGATCTCGTTTGTTCGTTTAACACGCGCTTAAGTGGAACCTCGACTATCCGAACCGTTGTCGCGCAAAGTTGAACAGATCCTTCAGGACATTTATACAAAAATTATGGCTGAAAATTCGAACTATTCTCGGCATTCTCACAAAATCCTGTGTAACAAATTTCCGAGTTTAAACAAACTCTAACAGAATTAAATATTTCTTTCTTTTCGTTATAAATATTTAAACATTAAATTCCTTTTCTTCTGCCCTCTCTCGTCTGCAATATTTTCGGAAAACGTTCGAACAATTAAAAGAAGAATTACTGCAAAGGTGTCGACGAATAAAAATTCCAAAAATTGATCAGGTCAAACGCGTTCGATTTTTCCAGCACACGTTTCGACGCAGGAAATTTGTTTCCGGCATTGTAACCATCGAATAAAGTTTAATGAGAACGGAAACTGCGAGAGAAAGAGGGAGAGAGAGAGAGAGAAAATGGCGTAGCAGAAGAAAGCGAGAAGAGACGAATAAAAAGGAGACAGGGAGGAGAGAAAGCTTAAAGGTAGTGATTCCTTTCCGGTTGATCCTCCTCTCATGAATTTTCCGACTTGCACTCTCCTCGCCACTTCCGGCTACTTTTCTGATCTTGAGTTGCTGCTGCATTCACAGATAGATGCACCTTACCGGGGGACGACCGGTTTCAAAGAGCAGATCGAATAAATTCGATGAAAATCCTCGCCCCCTTACAAAGAATTTTCCTGTAAGCCTCTTTCTCCGTGGAAATCACTACCTTTGCTTTTCATTCTACACCATCTTGCGCTTTTTACATTCCTCATTTTACGTTTCATTGGATCCCCCCCTCCTCTCCGTTTATTCTTGCATTTTTACTCGCATTACAAGCTGCAAGTGCCGATACGGACGACTTCGACGACTGCAGCGCGTTATTAGCAGTTTAAGTCATGCTCGATAACGAGTACGAAAACTTTTTATACTCCCTTCCCCGACGTAAGTCCCTTTCAGAATTTTTTCCCGTAAACTGTGCGCCTTCTAAACGTGCTTTCACCGGTTTATATTAATTTACAATCAATCTGCAATTAATCGGTAATTTTCGTTAGCCCCTAGGTCGATCGAAAGTCTCATATCCCCCTCTTCGGCGATATTTATTTTATTATTTATTAATATCATTAATTTATCACCGTTGCATAATTTATTCTTATTTAATTCAACACTCGAACCACCGACTGCTAAACTGGGCTAACGTATTTCGATTTATGATAACGACAAGCTTGCTATTATTCAAGATTCCTGCAATTTTTATAACACTTTAATGGCCGCACGTTTACGCAGTCAAACGTTCCCAGGGGCCGGCAATATTTTTGAATAATTTATAATTTAATAGTTTTAGTGTTAGAAAATTTTCGTGGAAACATTTTTATAATTTCAATAATTGCAATAGTGTTAAAGAAAACGGAAATAAATAAATAACGATGAAACTAGCTGCTGCAAGTTTTAAATAATTTTAGGCAGCGTTCGACGAAGGGGTGGAAGTTAAATAAATAATATGACTAGGGTAGAAGCACTCGGCTACCTCGATGATAAACTATTTAATGGTTTAACTAAGTTAATTAATTCATTAGTTTAGATAAGCAATTGTTTGCGGGGATTGTCGATTGGGCGATTCGACGAGGAGCGACTGGTGGGGGAATTGACGAGCAGTTTTCACGGTGGCATAATTTCTGGCAGGAACCATTGCTCGGTCCTGTTTAGGTAGAATCAAGTGGCATTCGTCGCCGACAAATGGCGGGGCCGTTGCACGGTGGAATTACGGTTCCAGTGACGCCGGATGAATTAATTACGAAAGCTCGTTTGTCTTGCGGAAGAGGAAAAAGAATAGCTGGAAGTCTCGCCTCCGTTGCTATCTCTCGTATGAAACTGAATGTCTCGTTACGAAACTTCGGCGTTGTCCCGGCGGTTGTTTTATCGTCTCATTGGGAAGGTGGGACCACAGCCCGTCATAAAGTACGCCCAGCCCAACGGACATAAAACATATCCTCGCGATAAATTCGCGGGAAAATCGCGGCCGAGGCTGCTTAATGCAAATCGGTCGACACTTCGAATAAAAAACCGCCGTATATTTCGGCCCGAGCCGCAACGCACGGGAAAAGATTAAATAGTCGCATAAAGCTGCGGTGGATTGCAGTCGTACCACTGTCTCATTTACTGCTGCATCGGGAAAGAGTTACACGTGTAAAAAGATTCTTTTCTCGAGATAATTTATTAAAAATTTTTTCTTTTTTTATAGGACACCCGGTATATACTCTTCGACATTCTTGCAGAGCACGAAGAGACGAGTTCAACGAGTACAATGAACGTACAGCTACGATCAACCGATCTCGAGATATTCGAGTCTGATTGCCGAAGACCTAACCTAAACTCTAATCTTCAGAGACTCGTATCTTGGGATTGGCTGAGCGTAGTGGTACGTTCATTGTGCTCGTTCGATTCGTCTCTACATGCTAAAGTGTTCCAATATGTCAGTTGTATTAAATTAATTAATTATGGTCGGGAATAATCCTACCGGTTAAACATTGTTACATTCCGTAAAGTATCGTACTCGTTTATTTCTTAATTATTTGGATACTTGATGATATTTCCACAGTTAAATTATTCTACTGCTTGTGGTCGTTTGAAGAACATTCGCGCTGACCGTAATTTCATGGAACGAAATTCGCGATCATTAACTGGAGATGCTATTACCGTTGAAATTATAGAACAATTATTGTAGTACAATTACTTCTACTGCGTGCGAAACGTTCTGCAGAAATGCATCTATGAAAATGCATATGGAACCTGTACGAAAGAAAATATAAATTAACTTTTGTATTATCAAACGTTCAAAAATTAATTTCCTATATAAATATAGCGTGCTTCAATTAAATGAGATCATCTTAAAAGTACATTAACATAATTCAACACTGTATCCTGCACATATTCTTAGATATTCTTGCAGATCGTCAAAAGACGAATCCAACGAGTATAATGACGGTACAGTTACTATCACTCAACCTCGAGATATTAGAGTCTGAAGACTACGATAGTAATCGAATGCGAATTTTCAGACGCGCATATTACCGGATCGAATGATCGAAACCCTACGATCATGGTAGTCCCTGAATTCGTCTTTTCACGCTCTACAAGAATATCGAAATCGATATATAGGGTGTCGTAGAAAAACGATACTAAATCCTATATTTTTTCGAATAGCTTTTCAATTCGTAAACTCATCGACGAGTACACCGTCGAGAACGATCTTACAGTCGTATACCCGTTGAATAATCACAGTGGGTCGGCTCGAAAATTGCACCGCAACACGGTAACCGCGTTATTCCTGATTAGAACAATTTGCTCATTGTTTACAGCAATTAATACATGCATCGGGGATGGTAAACGAAGGTGCGGGCGAGTCAATATTTGGTCGGCCGTGGGCTCTCGCCTGTTAATAAATATTCCGCGCATTACCGGGGGCCGATGCTGTTTAATAACCGACAATTAGCATCGCGATGTTAGCGCAGGCTGGTTTCCGTATTTAGCATAATTCACTCGTAAATTAGTTCATCGTGCCCGGGTGTCCGAAGGGAGGGCGCGTCGTTTCGACGGAGTTCTTCTTCGACGCCGTTTCTACTCGGCGTTGTTCTAATTTCATTAAACCGACCGCGAACCTCGGACTCGGCCGAACGAGATCGACGCCGCGCGTTGCGGGCCGCCCGAATGTTTAAACACCGGGAGAAATTCAATTGAAACACTCTCGGTATTTAGTGTAATTTAATGAACGCCGATACGAATGCCGCCGCCGCCGCCGCCGCAGCGAACTTTGATATTATACTGTCGACATATTAATTCCCGCACGAGTCATCGAAACTTTTCTAATCCTGTTCGCGGAAGTCTGTCTCTGTCGCATTACGAAGCGAAATTTCCGGATGAAACTAGTTAAACTACGGTCCCTAACGCATAAACCAAGGATACGCCCACGCGAACCCCGCGAGATTCGATTAAATCGACCAGATTCTCGAAAAATTATGAAAGTTATCAGGGCAACTTCCGATTAATAATATTCACAGTGGATTTCGAATATGGATCGATTCGAAGGAGCGCCGATATTGCAGCGAACTCGACAAAGCGGTTTCGCGTGTTATTTTGCCGTGAAGCTCGCAAAATCGCGGCGACATTTTCGAGATCGTTAATCGGTTGTCCGTTCGAACGTATAATGAGAGCCCTGTGCCTTTATCGCGCGAGTTTCCTATATTTTATTCAGCCCGGCGGAATGTCCGTTTATTAATGCACCGGGCATAATTAAAGGCACCGTTCCGTATCGGCGTGCCCAGTGATTGAGGCACGGGGCATTGAAGTAATTAGCTATATTGGTGATTTCGCGTAATTGCATTCACAGGTCAAAATCGATAGTAATTGGCCGAGTTCGAGGATGCCCGTGTGTTTGCCGGACGTGTAACTTGTCGCATTGTGCTCTCAACGACACCATTGTGCGATAACGGGAGTTAGAACCGGACGGCGAAATTGATTTTTTTTTTTATTCCAAAACGGTTCGAAAAATCGAATACCTTTACGCCGCATTCTTCGCGCGTTTTTTTTTTTCGTCTCGCGAAATTTCGAGCGATTCGTGCGATTCGTTTGACGGTTTCGCTTTTTCTGCGAAAGAATGCGCGCGGTTTCGCTGAAATCGCGGCAAACAAACGATGCTCGCGGGTTTTTATATTCCGCGAACCGTCGTATGACAATGTAATCGGCGAAATCCCGGAGATTGAAAATGCGAGTTGGGAATAACAATATATTTTTTAATCTCAGAGACAGAGTTTCTGAAATGGACTCGCGGCGATATTTGAAAATGGCGGCCGTTTCGCCATTGCCGTTTCCCAAAAATACAAGGGATCTCGTAATTTATAACTTTTATAATTCTTGGATGAGCCAAGGGTGAAATCGTAGCAAGCGACGATTCAGGAATGATTTTTAAACATTTTTGGAACTAAAGAGAAATGTAATTTTAACTCTGAAATACTTTCGCGAAGGAATTTATGCACTCCTGACGAAAATAATTAGCTGGAATTTTTGATAATAGAGAGATCAAACGAATTTGCAAATTTATACGTCACTGTCAAGGTATTTGGATTATTAAGCAGCTAAATCAATTTCCATTTGCGTTTCTCTGGCTCGCAAATCATTTCGATTGAAAGACTGGTATTAAAACCTGCGAACGTTACACTATTTTTCGAAATACCTGCGGGAGCAGATTCGCAGATGTTTAAAGCGGTTTTTCTAAAATTGTGTTTGCGAATCGTAGCGGAGTTTACGATATTCGCGAAAGGCGGCACGCGTCCCTTTGTTTTAAGTAAAATACTTTCGCGGCAGTAAAATCGTGGAATTTTTCGCGTGCCGAATATCGCCGCGCAGCTTTTGAATCGGTATAAGCGGGTGAAAACGAACAAAACAAAACAACAAAAAAGAATATATATTTCTATTTTACAGCATTAGTTTTCACTTCGGCGTCCGTGATTAAATAGTCGGCGTGGTATTTCACGCGAGCAACAAAAGGGGAATTACATTTCGAATTGTATATTTCGCGAATGCCCCCGCGCCGTTTATTATGTCGGTTGGAACGATGCGATTTTTCACCCGAGATTCGCAAAACGCTTCTCTATACCGGTCCTATAAATTTGTTCTGTAAAACGCGCTTGTTTACACGCGCAACAATTTCAAATCCGCGGCAACAATGCCGCGGCGCGCGCTACCGAAAAGGAATAAACTCCGCCCCGCGAAATTTACCCAAAGAATCAGCCGGGGGAATTTATAAATTTACAACGCCAGGCATTATTCTTTTGTGCGACCGTATCGCGAGCGCATCGATTAACACCGGCTCTCGTTTCCCTTTCGCGCGATATTTATTTTTCCCCCGGGAAAACCTGCTTTTTTCCCGCCCCGGTGAAACAATCCGATTGTCTTCCGCGCACGATCGAAAGTTTATTGCAAAATCGTAGGCGTCGCGATCCTCAAGACACACGCGGCAAGAACAACTTTTGTCCGAAAGAAAACTTCCCGGTAAAAAGTTGCGATTTGTCATGTTTCACGCGGTCATTTGTCTCCATTAAATCTGCATTAATAGCAGCGCAGTAGAAATGCGATTAAATGAAGTGCATCCAAAGGATATTGCATTGGTGAATAGGGTCGAATAAATTAATGGGCGCGAATACTCGTGTGTCAAATATTACTCTTAATCTCGAGTTCTGTTATGATTTGTGTTGAAAGGGAGGTAGGAGGAACGATTATCAATGAAACTTGCCAGATGTTTTCCTGGATTATTACCACCACGAAAAATTGACACACTATTGTTTAAAATAATTTTAACATTGCAATTTTTGTATCTAAGAAATTGATAAAAATTCAACAGAATATTAAATCATTTATGTAGAACGGAGATTCCCTACCGTCAAAAGAAATGCTTTGGTTTTCTCGTTAAAAGTGCAACGATGCAAGGTGCAAAGATGCACTTAAAATTGAATGCTTCGCTTAAAATTGGTATTCCTTTTATGCGAGGTCCCTCGGGGACTCACGCTTAACACTTTATCGACCGGAAGCTTATTAATAGGACGTTCAATAATTGCACTTAACAGAATGAAACTTAAAAAGCTACGTTTACATTGTAATTTGTAACGAAATTATGAAATAACGTTACTGAAGATGTTTTGGGGTTTGTCGATAAAAATTCTTGTCAGGGTTGAAAGATCGGTTGAAAATTTTTTAAACATTGACAGAGGACCTTAAAAAATTCTGAAACAATCGCCGGTCGATAAAGTGTTAAGTACAGGGTGTTCCTGGGGTCCCTAAGTACCCATAGCTCGTTTACTTCGACTTGAGTTTGATTTTAGCGATTTGACGAGTTTCTATGGGCGTTAGATCAAGTGCGCGCGTTGCATTATGCGAACCAGTCGCAAGTTCGCACTGGGGAGAGGGGGTAGGGGTTGGCAGCGTTAAATGAAAATGAAGTTCCCTGCCGAAACCCGATAAGGAGAGCGGGTTCTTCAGATTAAGTGGATTGGAAGGTAAAAGTTTACCGAAAGACGCCTAACGTCATAACAACGTGGGCTAGTTCGGCACTCCTTAAACTTTCCACGGCGAAGAGGGAGAAAGTCAACGTCTCCGGTCGACTCTCGATCCAATCAGCATCGCGAAACTTTCCGGAAGAATAATGAAAAGCCCTTCGCTATTTTACAGGGACTGGCACGTTGCGGAAACATTCGCGCGCCAATTCGAAATCCCAGCGGATTCAAAAGAACATTTCTTAAACGGCGATCGTTTTGTTGAAAATCATGCTACGGTCGCGAGCCTGTGCTCCTTTTGAAGCTTGACACCTCTATTTTTGCTGGGCATAGTTCATCTTTCTCGTGGGATGACTTTCCATTGACCACCGGGCGAAGAAGAGACCTTGCACCGGAAACTGGGTTGTTCTCAAAATACCGCGATTTTGAACGTCTGTGAAATCTTTGTAAAATTTTTTACGGAACTGATTCTTCTTGGGATTTGAAGATTGAAGTTTCCTCTTTGCAACAAGGCCCCAAAAAGTGTGCTACGATTTTTTTTAACTGTTTTATTATGGAATAAACCTTGGGATTAAATTAGATGCAGCATGCACCTTCTAGCGGTACAAACGTCCCAGTGAGGATTCCGTTGGAACTTCGATAACTCTGCTAAAAAAAATCGTAGGACAATTTTGAAGGCACCATTGTAAAGAGGAAGCTTCAAGCTTTAAATCTATGGCAGGCTCGTTCGTGAGAAAATTTTTTTTAGGGATTTTACAAGGATTTGAAGTTGCAGTATTTTTGAGGCAAAACGAGTCTACGGTTTTCAATCTGAGACATCGTGTAAAAATATTTTACAATCATTTTAGTTTATTGTTAGACAAAAATGAATATTGCATAGCGAAAGTAGAGACTTCCAGCTTCAAAACGAGCCCAGATTCATGGTCGTACTATAATTTTTAACGATGCTATCGCAGAAGTTAGTATAGGTACGTATTCTGTCCCAAAAATTTCAGAAATGGATTCAGCACGTAGTGATTAATCATTCGTTGACGAGTCGATGACTTACTGCTACCAGTCACATCTGCTTTGTACACTTTCAAACTGCACAAAAGTACCACATCTAGATTCGCACAGGCTGTCCCAAAAATCTCTATGGAAGAACAGAGATCTTTAGCAAAACGAAAAGAAGATTTCATTCTAAAAATTCTTAGCGACTTTTGGGGCACTCTGCGCGCATAACAAATTCGAAAGATTGTTAAATAAAGGTTGGGGAAATGCAAGTGTGTAGTGTCAGCGTAAAACAAGCCTGACAAAAAAATTAAAGCGTAATTGTCTGGCATAATCAGCATACAAACGAAACAAACTTCGTTATCAATCTGCCATCAATACAACAGCGCATTTCAACGTGTTATTAAATACTAAAAACTCATCGACAGTCCGTTCGGTATTAAACATCGAGAGTATGGTAAACCAGGCGGATGCGATTCGGTCGAGACAAACGTGTAATAAGATGCAGAGAAATAATTTCACGAACAATCCAATGGGAACATCGAAACTTGCAGAAGATTGTAATTACCCCTTCGTGTGACTTCCCGAGCAAGGATTTCATCGAACAACAAAATAGAACAGAGTAACATTGTGTTAATCAACCATGCAAGTGAGTCGCCGGTTTCTGGTCAAACGCGAGAGATATAAACAATAAAACAAAAAGACGTCAGTCTGCTGAAAACAGTGCGGAAACGCAAAAGAGATACGATAGTCTTTTCTGCTATTTTAGGGCTGCGGGGCTCGAAACGCTTCTGAAATATCTCGCTCAGCAAAGCTACGCGTTCCAAACTGCTAAAAGTCCTCCATTTTGGAAACGTAAATGACGGAAAACTCCAAATTTCAGATCTCAAGAACAGAATTTCGCTTGACAACTAGAAAAGTTCTTTCGGAGACGGTTTTGGCCGCCATTTTGTAACTGCGAATCGGAAACGACTGAAAACTCTTCTAAAAGTCCTCCATTTTGGTACCGGAAACGACGGGAAACTCCAAATTTCAGATCTCAAGAACAGAATTTCGCTTGACAACTATAAAAGTTCTTTCTGCGACGGTTTTGGCTGCCATTTTGTAACTGCGAATCGGAAACGACTGAAAACTCTTCTAAAAATCCATTTTGGAACCGCAAATGACGGAAAACTCGAAATTTCAGATCTGAAGGAAGGAATTTGGCTTTAAAATTGAAAAAATCACAGCGCACCGTCGTTTCGGTCGCCATTTTGTAACCGCGGACTGGAAACGACTGAGAACTCGACATTTCTCATTCCGCAAAGCTCTGCGTTCCAAACTCTCCTAAAAGTCCTCCATTTTAGCACCGGAAACGACTGAAAACTCGAAATTTCAGATCTCAAGAAAAGAATTTCGCTTGAAAATTGAAAGAATCTATAGTTTCGGCCGCCATTTTGTCAGAGCGAATATCAGAAGCGATTCGAGCGACCTCGTCCTCGAACAATCGAAAACCGCGAGTAAGATTTAAGGATCGCCTTACCTGGCTGACGCTCTTGTCCTTTATTTTGGAAAGGGGCAGACGTTCCTTGACGCAGTGCAGGCTCAGGATCTCCTTGACGCGTTCCTTGTCCCGAAGGATCTCCTGGACGCCGGGTTCTTCGAGGGCTTCGTTGCTCGGCGCGAACAGCGTGACGTTCCTCAGCTGGCTTATGGTATTCATGATCTCGTCGCCGAAGTCGCGGATCGCCTTGTAGAAGTTGTAGACAGGACCGTCCTCTCTTTCCTGAATGTACAGAAGAGATTTCTATTTATCTTGTTCGGGATGCTGACCGGCGGGTTCTACGTGGGACCGTTCGATCGAGAAAATCAAACAAACAAATGGAAATGAGCTGAACGAAAGAGCAACGAAAGAGGGCGGATAACGTCGGTTACGTTGGCGGAATTTGCGAAAACGCGTTCACGCGAAAGTTTTCTGCACGCTCTACGCGAGTCGGCCGAGAAATCTGCGCGTTCGATTCGTGAAAATTCTGTTCCGTTTGTCCGTGGCGATATTTGAAAGATCGGACATCAACTTTGGAAATCAGTGAGAGAAATTCGGATACTGTCATAGACAATTTTAATATTGCAATAAATATTGCAGTCGCATATGCATCGCAATTATTGTGTTTCGTTGAACAAATTAGCGAATCCCCGTAGAAATAATTTAAAGAAACTTGTTAAATTTTAAATTTTAATCAAAATAATTGCGCAAATAAGTTCAGCGCTGAGAGATTAATATTGCATGTTTGAGGTTTCGTGATTATTTGAAAAAGAGAAACTGTTTGACTCTGCGATTAATGCAGACGATTTTAAATTGTAATTTATAATTGCGCAAATAAGTTCAGCGCTGAGAGATTAATATTGCAGGATACGCAAATGATTTCCAGTTGAATTCTGCGAGTCTTGCAAATCGTTTATTCGAATTCGACGAGGAGGAACTTACCTGCGAACGTTAGAACGCGCGTAAAGACCTCTTGGCCGAGTTAATGTTAAAGTAATCGTAAAGTTTGTTGCAGGGGTAGTTTCAGCGGTCGAGGACCGAGCAGCGTTTCGCAAATTTGCCCGTTGCGTAAATATGACAAATAATACGTAAAGGATCTGTCGTTCAGGGAGCAGGGCGTGGAAACACAAAAGCTTCAAGCCGTTGTTAAACACTTAAACCGAGCACCCCGTTAAAAAATCCTGGGGCACGTATAAAGGGTTGCTTATTTCGATCGTGTCGATCGCTGTCGATGATGTTCCGAGACACGAGGCACTTCTGACGCAGAAAAATAATCAGCAAACCGATTTCTCAATTAGTTAACATCGTACAGAGTGATTCGCGGCGACGTTGGCAATTTGTCGTTGGAACTTTTCAACATTTTTGCTAAAGCATAAATAATGGAGAGATTGAAAAAGCCGCTTTTTCCCGGCGGCAAACGACAGTGTAAATAAAACGAATGGTCATCTGCTCTTTGCCGATTTTTCTGAGTATATAAATAACGCGGTTTGACTTCTTTCGACCGTAAAATGACCAGCACCGTGAATCATACCTCTCTCTTTTATCACAGTTTATGGTTGCAGAAACAGCACGGAGCCATTCGTTTTCGATTCATTGAATTTATTCGCTGTCACGACATTTTTGTGCTGAAAACATCTTGCATGGGGCCGAAGGAAAATTAGTATACATGTTCGCGAAAAATTTACAGCATTTATATCAGTGACAGGCAGGTGAAAAATGTTTTTTAAAAATTTTAACACTAATGCAGGCGGCAGTTATTATTCTGATTCATTGCAATTTCTCAAAAAGGTTCCCATTTCTTTCTTATTCATTCAATTTCAGTCGAATGCTCAAATCACTTTGCAACAAAAATAAAACTTCATTTGGAACAAGTAAAGAAGTAAAAATAATTCTTCGACTTATATCGTCTTTTTTTAAACAAATTAGGAAAATTCTGGAGCGCCCTTTTTGCAAGCCTTCCCGGCATTCCTTGCTCCAATATCCTCAATTTTGCGATACGATCAGGAGCCAATGGGATTCGCGCGAATCACCCTGTACAATCGCAAGATGGACGCCGTTTACGTTCTCGCGACGCGATCAAACGAAATGCACACGGTCGTAGCACGCGACTCCGCACTTGGGAATTAGGATTAACCGTCGACAGGTTCTCCTAGATCAAAGTCACGGTAATTAACGGTGAATTAACAGCGAGTCCCGAGTCGCAGGAAACGAAACAACGTCGGACGTTGCTGGGGACGTTTCCGGTACCGTTTCGTCCTCGCGATATTCCCGTTGTCGCAACTCGCAAATCTTTTTCTGCGCAGGAAAAGTAACATTGGCGCGCGCGTAAAAAAAAAAGCGCACATCAAGCGGCCATTGAACCGTTCGATCGGATTAAAGGGCGGAGGGTAATTAACGAGCCGGTGATTAGCTGCTAGCGACGCTCGATTTCTCGCTCGCCCCTCGTCCCTCGGCGCTCATCGACCGGATTAACGACTGAGAACAGAGAACAAAAAAAATAAGAAACACAGGACCAGTGTGGAATTGTGGGTGGGAAAACGGGTGAATGTTTGCGCCGTTTGTCCAACGAATGGTTCCACCATTCAGCTTTTCTCTCGGCCCTCCAAAATGTCGTTCAGACGTTGGCCCCGGACAAGATGGCCGCTCTAATTCTAACTGGCGACGCCATTCTATTATACGTCCCGGTTTTATGTTCCTCCGAGTACCTTCGGCGTACCTCAACGTCTTAATAGTAATTTACAATTGTTACTTGATAAATATTTTACACTATTTTCGGTAATTTTAAACACCAACATCGTTTAATTATTTATTCCTGTTTAGTGTGCTTTAGAGTGCCTTGAGAGTGCCTCGAGATCTTGGGGAACATTAATAATTTTAATTTGGCAAATATTCTTCACGTTCTTTTAAATGATTTTCTTCTAATTTTGTTGGTTAAGTTTATTTAATTAATTTGGCATAGTTTGATGTCTTTTAGAGTTCCTCCAGGGGGACTCAAGATCTTTAGAACAATTTATATTTTTATTTCCACGAATATTGTTCACATTTTCTACAAATTTAACAAACCATTCGTCATTTAACTAACTCATCCTACTTTAATGTCTTTTAGTTACTCGAGAACCTCAAGATTTCCACAGCACTTTGCAATTTCTTCCCTACAAGAATTGTTCGAATTTTCTTCTAATTTGGTGAGTCAACATTATTTAACTAACTCATACTAGTTTATGTCCTTCAGAGTTCCTCCAAAGGGACTCAAGATCTTTAAAACAATTTATATTTTCATTTCCACAAACATTGTTCACATTTTCTACATATTTGACAAACCATTCGTCATTTAACTAACTCATTCTATTTTATGTCTCTCAGAGTTCCTCCAAAGGGACTCAAGATTTTTAAAACAATTTCTATTTTCATTTTTACAAACATTGTTCACATTTTCTACAGATTTGGCAAACCATCATCATCTACCTAATTCGTTCCTACTTCAACGTCTTTTGGAGTTCCTCGAGATCACTTCAAGATCTCCAAAGCACTTCGCAATTTCGACTCAGCAAAGATTCTTGATATTATCTATCAATTTTAAGAGGCAGCGTCAGGTACTCTGGAGCACCCGAATACTCTGCACACGATACGACTAATTGGATCAACGTTAAATCTCGCAGTGTAATCGATATATCGCATGAATCACAGTTCTTTTCGAATACGATCATGGAACAATTCGTTTCTTCGAGCTGTGCCCCAGTTTCGGCAGTCTTCGCGTTAATCTTCCGCGAACTCCTCGAGCCTTCGACAGACCGGAAGCGCGTTGAAAAGGAAGATTAACCGGACATTTGCGGCTCGGACGGGTGAAACAATATTATCGTTGGATAGAGGATGATAACAAAAGGATACTGTGTACCGGCTTGCGCTTTGGTGGAAGGGATCTTCGGGTAAAAGTACCATGGTAGGCAAGCTGGTCTAGGAATCGCTAAATGAATTATTATACACTGGCCTACGTCTCTAAACTTTCGGCAGGGAAGTAAATGAACAATTGGACCCTATTGTAAACAACGTCGAGCCTTGATTGGAAAGTAAAAAATCAAAAAAAGATGGAGAGATAAAGAGAGAGAGAGAGAGACAGACAGACAGGCAGATAGAGAGAGACAAATAGTTAGAGATAGAGAAAGACTGAGAGAGTTGGTGAGACTCGGGGTAGGAGGGGATAGGAAATTGAAAAAAGAAAAAAATAACCGACTGCTCGAAATTGAATACGTTTCCAATCACTGGAAGGGCCCTCGTTCTGTTGCCACAGGCTGTTCCGTTAATGAAGCCAAGAAGAATTTAATTAGAAACGCTCGGCGTCGATGAAACATTTATGAACGCTCGCAGTCCTCGCAACGATAATTTCCGAACCGATTCCGTTCGGAAGACTGTGAGATTACCGGACAAGTATTCTCCTTTCTTACTTTTCTTTTGGCCCGCAGCGAGAAATTTCTCCGCGGTTCGTCAGGCTCGTTGCTGAATTATTAGTTTGAAACATTTTCGAGAGGGCGAAGCTTGTCGACGCTGATTCTGATTTGGAATATTTAAGCCTCGTCTGCGTATTCGCCATCTTTAAGAATTATTGCTGTTTTTAGAGTCGCAGTTTTAAGGTATAGCAATGTTTAGAGATACAGCAGGCTATAGCACTATTTAGAGATGTAAACGTATTTAGAGTTGCAGCAATATCTGGAGCTATATCTGTACTTCCAGTTGTAGAATTCTTTAGGGTTATAGAGCAGCAATACTCAGAGTTATAGTAATGTTTAGAGCTGTAGCAATGTTTGGAGCTGCAGCAATACTTGCTGCTATATAAATTGTTAGAGCTACTAAGCAATACTAAGAGCTACAGTAATGTTTGGAGCTGCAGCAATATTTAGAGCTGCAGCAATACTTGCAGCTATAGAAATTGTTAGACCTATAATGTAGCAATACTCAGAGTTACAATAATGTTTGGAGCTGCAGCAATATTTAGAGCTGCAGCAATACTTGCTGCTATAGAAATTGTTAGAGCTATAATGTAGCAATATTTAGAGTTATAGTACTATTTGGAGCTACAGGAACATTTAGAGCTGTAGCAACACTTTCAACTACAGAAATTATTACAGCTACAGCAATATTTAGAGCTGTGGATATAGAGATATGTATTATGATGTAGCAATATTTTAAGTTCTAGGAATATTTGGGTATATAGCAATATTTGAAGCTATATTAATACTTTTAGCTATAGAAACTAGTAGAGATACAGCCATATTTAGAGCTGTAGAAATATGTCGAGATACATCATGGTGCAGCAATATTTAGAGCTGTGGGAACATTTAGAGATGTAGGTAGCTATGCCAATATTTAGAAATATAATAATATTTGAAGCTATAGTAATACTTTCAGCTCTAGAAATACCTAGAGATATGTCATAGTATAGCAATCTTTAGAGCAAGAGCAATATTTTCAGTTATTAAAATTCCTAGAGTTCTGGAAATATCTAGAGATAAAACATGGTACAGCAATATTCAGAGTTATAGCAATATTTGGAGCTATAGCAGTACTTTCAGCAATAGCAATATTTAGTGCTATAGCGAGCTATACGAAGCTACGTTTCCCAATATAAAATCCCGTTTACAATTAAAATTCTTTAAATTCATAAATCCTTTAATTATTATTTTTGAATCCATTAAATTCTTCTTGGCTTACTCCCTTACCCATGGAACAAAAATCAAACTCGAGGCACTCGGACCCAGAACGAGAGGTCCTTCCTCATTCGTTGACCTCCTAAACGATCACGCTTTCCTCGTCTTCTTAATTAACATCTAATAAATTAATCTAAAAATTCATATACAGTAAGCACAGTCAGGTTCACGGTAAAATCCTCCCGAAAGAATTCTCTAAACGAAAAGAACCAAGTACGCTTTAAAATAAACCCCCGACGACTCTCGAACACGCAATTTCCTTCAGCTTCCCCGAAGAAACTTCGTTGCGATTATTAACAAACGAAAGAACCGAATGAAACAATTAATTGAGGAAACGGAGAGGGGGGTCCTGACTGTTCTTACCAGGGTTTGCTACCTTCTGCACGTTCTCTATAGAAACCAACAGAAGCTTCGTTACACGACTAATTAAAAAACGGTCGATCTAGAATCGCCCATTCGACTGTCGCAACGCAGCGAGAACGCGTTACTCTTTTCATTTCTTTTACTTTCTGTTTCTTTCTTTCTTGTATACATATAAATATTTGTAGACACACGAATATGTATATATATAAATAACTAAATACATATGTATGTATATATTTTATACATACATATATATCGATCCGAAGGTTTCTGCGGAAGTGTCGTGTGTATTATATTTTTTTTTTCTCTGATGAGTTCATTTTTAATAAGTACTTACGATGCCCTATATGACATGCAGAGTCCAATAGAGACATGCAAAGCACCACAGAATAACATCATTGAGTCAATATAAGAGTAATAAACACATGTACACAATTGATAGAAAATTTCCTTTCTTTCTTTCTTTATTTTATTTTCTCTCTCTTTTCTTTTCTCTTTTTTTTTTTGTATTTCCACGGCTAACCCGGTTCGGCTCGAGAGGAAAAGGGATTCCGCACGGAGGATTCCGCTTTTCTCCACATCCGCGAACATCTGTCCAACTCGCGAAACCCCGTTTTATTTGCCGGAGAACGCTATACCGGAGGAATCAGCATTGTTGCTTGACCGACGCCTCTAAAACCGCCTCGAAACTAAAACCGAGCAAGTATTTCCGGTATTCGAGGATCTCGTATCGCGATGGGTAGATTATGTTTGGGAACGATCTCGATAAGAAACTATAATTACCGAGAGAACGCGGATAGCGACGACCTCTGGCGTTAGGCGCTCCTCTGGCTTCGATTTTTCTCTCGCGACTGCGGTCAAGCTGTTTCCGCCATTTTGCGGATCCTTGCGAATTCTATTTGACTATTTCTGCAAGGGTGTTTGTGTAGAGCTTGCAAGTTTTTAGAGGAGCCTGCAAATTATTTTTAACGCTGCCTTTGCAGTACTTTGACGTGTACACTTTGTACAATTTTTATGCACGCGACAAATAAATAATAATAATTGAATATTTGCACAATCGTACAGCTCCGCATTCTACTTCATTATTTTGTGAATGTTTTTGATCGTTAGAGCTTCCAATAATTATTAACGACGAATTTGCAGAGCGTTGAATCATTTGCTGTCTTGTGAAAATCATAAGAATTGTAAAGGTTCTACGATTTTTATGCAGGTAACAAATAAATAATAATTTTAGAATATTTTTTATTATTAGAGCTTGCAGTAATTATTGACGACGTATTTGCAGAGCGTTGAATCATTTGCTGTCTTGTGAAAATAAATGAGAAACGTGACAAATAAATAATAATAATAACTGAATACTTGTGCAATCTTAGAGCTCCATTAAAATTCTGTTTCATTATTTTAAAAATGTTTTTGATTATTAAAGCTTGCAATAATTATTAACGCTGTATTTGCAGAGCATTGAATCATTTGTTTCCTTGTGAAAATGACAAGAATTGAATTTGAAAATTTTTTAAAAATTGACTGCTTATGGGGTTAATCTGTAGAGGAGAAAGAGAGTTTAATTTTGCAAAATTTTGCACAGTTTCCGCGATTTTTGAAGCGTAAACATTTGGAACTCGACAAACGAATGTTAACAAATTCTGGATATCGATAGAAAGCAGTTAGGCGTTTAGTGAGAGGGAGGTTTCGCAAATGGAACTCGAAACGTCGCAGAATTATGAAAGATAATTGAAATTTTAATCGAATCGTTGTCCTCGACGTGGAATAAAAGAGTTTAAGCTGAACGGGAATGTTAGAAAGACAGCTGCTGGTTACAGTGTGTAATTGGTCCCGGATCTTTTGCTAGTCGAGAACCACAGTGTCCAAGTATCGACGTAATGGAGTCGGACACGTGGCCGATAGTAATTTAATATCGGTTGGCGATTAAGCGGAGCGATTGCCGATGGGAATCGTTATCGCGATAACAACCGATTAAATAAATTGCGACACCTGCTGCAGGAATTTATGTCTGTCGCATATCCGAGGGACATCGTTCCTCTTCTACTTAAGCTTCTCCTTCGTTTTAGGATCCAGAGAATACCGGCTCACGTGTTTGCCAAAATTGTCACGGGCTTCCAAATTTTGCGAATGACTCTGGGAAATTTAATGAACATCGTAAAACAAGTGCGCAGACACCTGGGTAATATTAATGTTTATTGCATTATGATTGCAGCGCCGTTAAATTTGCAATGCTGTTTTATAGGAGATTTGCAATGATTTGTAAAGGGGCTGTGACGTTTGTTAGGAATATGTAGAAATTGCACAAATAGACAGGTCTTTTTATAAAATTAAAATTTACTGCATCAAGGTCCCAGTATTATTAAAATTGCAACGCCTTTTAAAGGAACAAGACCAATTGTTAGGAATATTAAAAAATTGCACAAGTGAACAGATCTTTGTAAAATTAAAATTTACTGCACTAAGATTGCACTGCTACTTTCCACTAAATTTGCAATGACATTTAATTTTAGATCAGCAATACTTTGTAAACTAGCAGTCTATTTGTTAATTAAATTAAAGAATGCACGAGTGGACAGGTCTACGTGAACAATAAAAATTTCGTACATATTACAAAATGCACAAATGTTTAAAATCGCAATAGTGAAATTATTAATACCAGTCTCATTAAAAAAAAAATACCTCAGACTGGAACTACGTTGCAACTTGCAGCAACGACACTAAACAAAGAAAAATCGAAGCCAGTTAAAATTGAAAATTCGAAACAACAACGATCCGCGAGACGAATGATTAACAATCTCGAAATCCGGCGGAACCTCGCGAAAGTTCTCGGCTGCGCGCGGTGTTGCAAAATTAAACGACTATAATGGAACGCCGCGAGCCTAAACAAGAAAAATCGGTGCCTCCCGAGCAAGCAATCCTGAAACACAGGGGGGTGGGGGGTTTCGTAGAATATTCACGTGGAATAACAAACATAATCTCGGTAATATCGTGTTGCTAGAATGTTCGGAAGTTTCTCTAAACAGCAGCAAAGACGTCCTCTCTCTGTTCTATTACTTTACACGCTTACTCTTGCTGTCGGAGGTTTCTCACCCCGACGAAAAGCCCTGTAAACAGTCTTATATCACATAGAAAATATGAACAGCCCCGTGGATCGTTGTGCCGCGAGCGAGATCGATCGGACGACCCAACGATCGATCCAAGCGACGATCGATTCCCGCGATCTCCGCCATTTTCCTCACTCACGCCTCTGTCTTCCGAAAACACCGTCGATCTTCTCAATAAAACAAATCGAAACGAAACAAAAATCAAACAAACTGAATCGGACAATTTTTCAGGCGAGTCTCCGCGAGGAAATGGCGGCGGGTCTGAGTTACTGCGAGGATAATCTCCTGAAGGTCTCCTGAAGGTCGTCCGAAGGTCGCCCGGAGGATCTCGCGGCGCCAAGATCCAACGGAGGCAATCCGGCGATCGCTGAGGATAGAGTTAAGCTACCGAAAAAGTTGATCGTTGATGATACAGTAATCTTAGGTAGTCTATTTAGCGATAGATCAGGCGTGAATGAGATGATTCAAAAAGGGGGTTGGGGGGATGAGTGGCAACAGCGTTCATGATCGAATGCACTGATTCATGTCACATGAGATATCGCAAGATGGAGGTTAATGCCGTAACTTCTTTTCTTTTTCTTTTTTTTCTCGTTTTTGATAGATAGATATTTTTTTTTTTTTCGGAATGAATGTCACGAGGGCGACTATGCTTTCTCTATTATCATGACTGTGTCGACGGGAGGATCTCGCTTCGATATTCCTCGACGGTATAACATCGTGTACCGGTGCTCTCGTCCTTGACAACATGCGACATTCAAGGGAGGCTAACAGTCGGAGAGGCTAGCAGTGCATAAACGTGCAGTGCGTACTTCGATCTAGACACTGGCGATTTACAAGGAAGATTTCGTTCGGAGACCGTTCGCCTACTTCGTGGGTCCCCGCGTCTCTAGTCTCCCGATTTCTTCGAAATTATTTATCGTTCCGTCTGTTGCTGCATCCGTTTGTCAGTGTGTCTGTCAGTGCATTCGTCAGTGTATTTGTAAGGGGATTTGTCAGTGTATATATCAGTGTATTTGTTAGAATATTTATCAGTATATTTTTCAGTGTATTTGTCAGTGAATATATCAGAGTATTTATCAGTGTATTTGCCAGAATATATATTAGAGTATTTATCAGTGTATTTGTCAGTGAATATAACAGAGTATTTGTCAGTGCATTTGTTAGAATATTTATCAGTATATTTTTCAGTATATTTGTGAGTGCATATATCAGTGGATTTGTTAGAATATTTATCAGTATATTTTTCAGTGTATTTGTCAGTATATATATCAGAGTATTTATCAGTGTATTTGTCAGTGTATATATCAGAGTATTTATCAGTGTATTTGCCAGTGTATAAATCAGAGTATTTATCAGTGTACTTTCCAGAGTATATATCAGAGTATTTATCAGTGTATTTGTCAGTGTACATATAAGTGTATTTATCAGAGTATTTATCAGTGTTTTTGTCAGTGAATATATCAGAGTATTTGTCAGTGAATATATCAGAGAATTTGTCAGTGTGCCTGTGTGTCAGCTCGTGCGCCGCGTGAATTGTTATCGACCATTGACGGAATGGTTGAAGGAGCGATCCAGAGCAGGAAGTAAAATTTCCTTCGCGTAAAGTTTGTGGTTGCAAGCTCCGTGGCTCGAGGAAGCTTGCACAGTGTTGGCAGCGGCCATGGAAGTACTATGGTTCAGGGGAGGGGCCGTTTTAAAATTTATGAGATGGATTTCGGGGAGGCGGATGAAGTGGGTCATTGGGTATTGAAAGCTGGGATTCGGATGGGAATCGAATTGCGGTGGATACGTGTCAAGGTTACTGTCTGATCAACCCTCTGCAAAGTAGACTTTGTCTTTGGATGCTGGCTGTCAGCGTTAATCCTTTGCACTCCAGGCAATTCCATTCCAAAGGCAAAACAGTATTTTTAACTATCGTAGTTCCATTTTACATGAATTTCCTTTTGTATATGTGAAATTAAATATTGTTATTTGTTCTTGGAACATTAGTGTTTTGAAATTGGAACTTTAGAAAGTTTTGAAATTCGGAGTTTAGCTAATTAGGAAATTAGGAAATTAGTTTAACTTAAACGTAGCAATGTGAAAGTTATTTAAATAATAGTATAGCAATTTTTAGTGGCACCTAAGAGGAACTATTCGAGTGCTAAGGATTAAAGCTGTCAATTTGACAGTCGAAAAGTTAAGTAATAGTGCAACACTGTGCAAATTAGGTGTCGTCGAACACTGGTTAATAGCATTAACAAATATACAAATGATACTATTTTTATTCTCAACTGAAACAAATTGTATTGCAATTGTATGTGGTTGCATGATTAATTACGTATTCGTGTGAGTGTGTAAAATATTTTCATAGTCTGAGTGCTGAAGGAAACTGTACTTCCATCTCGACGACTCTATTAAAAACCAGTCGAAACATTTTACAAGATAAATTAAACGGGGCAAGTGTACGGATACTATCGAAATCGTAATTAATATTTGTTAACATACATGAATCGAAAGCGTCAACAATCTCTACACAAGTATAATAATTGGAAGGCGACTATTCAGACAAACTTACCGTGGTCACTTACGAAAGGAGAATAAAATGTTCACAATTAAAATACAGTACAATAATTACGAAAAAAGTCGTACTCCATTTTCGAGGGATAATATACACGGTGTCCCATAAACCTTCGAGTTCCTTGAAACTGAGAATTCGTGAAGTTATTCTGAAAAATCTTTTCCTTTGCGAGAAAATCGTGCGTGGCCTCATTCTCAAGTTATTAGCGAAAAACGCGGACCAATTGGAGCGCAGCAATGGCGGACGTTTGGCAACATGGCGGCCGTTCGACAGCATGGCGGCCGCTCCGTAATTTTTTCGCTGATAACTCGGAAACGAAACGTCGTATCGCGAATCTGCAAAGGAAAAAGTTTCTCAGGATCGTCTGAGGAATCTCTCCATGCAATAAACTGGAACATTTATGGGACACGTTGTACTCCAAAGAACAATAGTTGTGCGCGATCGGTTTAACCGACAGTGGGCAATGTACAAAGCACGAGAATACAGAGGGTGGGAGAGTATGTGATATATTTTGTGAGAGAAGTCTCTTTCAGCGAAGCAGGATCGTCGTTCGAGATCGAGAGTGTTTCACAGTGGATCGATCGAGATTGCATACCCTCGCCGCAAATCTTCCTTGCAAGAAACGACGGTGCATTCCTCAGGCAATAGCTAAGAGTTCATTCGAGCGCTGTTTCGGAACCACCAAACACGTTTTTGTTTAACATCGAACCGATGGTTCTCGTTGCTGGCTATCTAACACAGTCGATCTAAGTCTAGAAATTAATCGAAAGCGTCTTAAAAACCTACCTAAGCTCTAATTCCTTTGATCGAGATCAGCTTGCAATTCGATTCGTTACTCTTTCGAACCTTTCGACGTGTTCTACTCTAGCATACTAACTCTTGGCAGGATCGTCCTCTTGTTTCTTTCCGCTTTGCTCTTTTCAACCGTTCGTATTTTTTTTCTTTTGTAATTTCAATATTTTTGGTGCATGGATAATCGGTTCTTTTTCTATCGTTTGCAGCGCAGAAATTTTAATATTTAGTAATTAATACTTCTTTGGGTTAATGCTTGCAATTTTGGCACTGTCTGAAATGCGACCCACTCACTTTTGTCATGAGAGCACGAAATCTGCATTTTAGAATTTTCCAAAGGCTGGAAAGTTTTATAATCGTTTCTTTCAATATTCTTAAAATTTCCCACTTAAACGATCTTTATATTTGCAGTTTTATCACACAGCAATTCCAAACAATTGCCTACAAAACAAACGCCTAAGTAGTATGTGCCAACTTTACACAGACACGTCACACCGAGGCCTTCCTAAAATTCTCTAAAAATTTACTTCGACAATTTCACCTAAATAACTACACACCGAAGGCCTCAAACGATCCCACCCAACCATAAACTCCATCAAACTTCACATTTGGAATTTTACACCCCAGTAACCCCAAAAACTAGTATTTCCCACGTTCACAAAACTCCTTTTCCAATAAAATCTCCCCTAATTCTCTCCGTGTACATTAAAATAACGAAACAATCTCCACGTTTCCACCCTCGGGACGCAGCAAGGAAAAACCGATGTGCAGCGAAACATAATCGAGTCTTCGAAGCTCGGAAATGTTCCGGGCATAATCCGCGACTCTTATTAAACAAATATCCCACTTAAAAGATACCGGCGCGTCCGGAAACGTTTCACTAAAAATTCCGTCGATAAACCGGTTCCGATCTGACGCTTCTATCGAAGGGAGAGTCTCTGGCCCTCTTTGTCGCGCGCCGGGCCACGGGGAGAAGGATAAAACGAAAAACCAGAAAACAAAACCGGAAAAAAATATCGAGAGAGAGAAAGAGGGAAAAGCAGGGGCCGGGGCACGATTACCAAAGGAACTTTTTTCGGTGTATCGAGAAAGCGGCTAACGGCTGCAGAACGAACGGCTGCATCGAAATGAGATTTTTTCCCCGAGGCTTTTAAGCCATCCTTTCTCGACGGCGTACGAGAGAGAGCAATAAGGCTCTCCGCTTCGTCATGTCGGAAATGCTTCCCCCTCCCTCTACCCCCTCTGCCTGGCACACACACCGAACCACGTCACGCACTATTTTCCCACCGACGTTTGTTTTACGAGGGCCGACCCGTATGCGTGTGCAGCTTTTGTTTAACTTTCCCTTCATTCGATATACGCCGTCCGAGGAACTATTTTCGTCCGAGGACTTTCCCGCGGCGGCTTGATCCGCCATATTCGATGCGAATTTTACATTCGGAACGCTGACCGCTTCGACACCCGTTATAGAAAACATTTCGCACGGGAAAACTTCTTGATTGCCCTTCAACCGGTGGCGAACTATGTTTAAAAAATTTTGTAAGTTTAAAATTTCGGAGGTGAACGAATTTTTTTTATGGAATGTAAGTAACGTGGATTTAAAGATTGCAGTTTCGCCTTTGAAATGAGACCAAGATGGTGGCTGTGCGATTTTTTGTTGAGGAGTTATTGCAAGTTGAAGGGGAAGTAGATCGATAGCTGATCAGGCGAGGAGTAGGATTACTGTCTCACCCGGTACATAGCGTAAAAATTTTTTTGAGTAAAACGAGCAGAAGGGTTCGAAAGCAGAGGGTTCAAACTTTAACATGCGACCAGAAAGAATAATCTGCGACGATTTTTCAGGGAGTTACAATATTTTGAATTTGGGAAGTTTTCGAAACAACGTTCAGTGATCGTTCGATGTTGCGCCGTCGGTGTATTTCGGAATTCTTTTTAGCGCACCACCGAATGTGGGTGAATTTAGTTTTTATTTTAATCGATATATGCTTCTCGTAGAACGCGGACAAAAATTTGCAACCAAATTCGTCCATTCATTTTCCGTGTACTTCAATTCGAAGTGCGTTTGAGAAATCTAGCTGATTGACAGTAGTTCTACTCCGCGCTTAGTCAGACGCTAGGGAGTTCTGGAAATATTTAAAAGTCTACGTCCCTTTTTCATTTGTTTATTTGGCAATATTATTATATGTCAGACACCGTATCTTGTAAATTATATATTGCAAATTGTATAAAGCTTTGACAAGTTTTGACAACAACGCAGCCATAGTTTTAATAAATTGGTTAATCAGCCGTTCGCAGCAGTTTTCTCTGAATTTCGCGTGCTTTCATTGGCAAAATTTTTCGGGAATTCCGGAACACAGATGTCGGCCGTTTTCCCGAACGCGGATTTTTATTTGCGGGATCGTTTTCACGTTCGGCAAAATAAGTTCCGTTGCGGAAAAAATCGCGGATCGGCGAATGTTAACGGCAAAGGAGAAACCCGGGGTTTGAAACCGACGAAATATTCGCGCAAATAACGAATGCGACCGCATGCGAGAACATGGTCGGTTGTTCGATCCGGGGGCTGTTCGTCGGGAGAATTAATTTCCATTGCCGCGGGACAACTTTTAAATGAAGCCTTCGTCGTTTTGTAAACTACTCGCCCTCCTCCCCTCGCCGGTATTGATTCGTTGGTCAATACACAGTTTGTGGAATGGTAACATTATCACGTGGGAAATACTCTGCCATGGTTCACCGTGGACGAAGGCAGCCGGGACGAATGCTAACGATCCTGCTGAAACGAAAGTGACGAGTTCAACGAGAAGGAACAGAGCAAAAACCTGTTCCGGCGTCGTTTCCTATAGTTTGCGAGGTCTCTGCGTAAATCGAAGGACGTGCAAAGTAAGTGTAACAATGAAAGAAGAATCTGCAAAATGTCGTTTAAGAGACGACAATTGTTCTGGATTAAAATTAAAAATGTTTCTAGGGTATTTACATTTTTCTAAATAATTATACGATCTTTAAAAAGAGTATTCCATTGCAAGAATATGTAGAACATTGTTTAGAAGGCAGCAGTTGTTTTGTATTAAAATTAAAAATGTCTGTCACATACTTATATTATTCTAGATAATTATACAATTTTAAAAAATAATACCTCGTTGCAAGAATACATAGAACATTGTTTGAGAGACGACAGTTGTTTTCTATTAAAATTAAAAATGTCTGTTAGGTATTTATAATTATTCTTTTTAAAGGATAAATTACTGTAGTATAATTGCTAGGGTTAAAAAGGGCATCACTGTGGATTTATTGTATCCTGGTTAATTGACGAAGACAATTTGCATTTTAAAAAATTAGGAATAAAGTTTTCAGTGTAATAGATTAATTTAGAAAATTGCTGGACAAGGAGTTCGAATTGAAAGGTAGCGAAGCTTGAAATATTTTCTACTGGCACGCAAGTTAAAAAACATATTGTATTTGTTCAACCAGGCGCACTAGAGAGGCCCTCAACGAGACAATGTGTTCGTTACGAATGATGGAAGTAGAAATGTTTTTCGATGGAAATAGAACAGCGCGAATGGAGAAATTAAACGGCAGCTTCGGTATCCCTTTTGTGTTCTGCATTGCAAAACAGCTTAACCATTGATAGACCATGGTGCAGCAATTTATCATTATAATGTTAATCCTCCATTAAAAATCGTAGCATTTATTTTTCAATTTTAAATTGAAACTCAGAACTTTTTTCAGCAAGTAAAAAGTCTCTACAAATACGTACTGTCGCAGCCAAACGATATAAATGAACCTTCCATGCACCAAAACAGCACTTAGATTGCATTTAGAATGCAATTAATAGAATGTTGCAATCGAATCTTTCGACGAGCATCTTGTCAGCAAATTGCAACTTTCAACCCCTTGCCATATCATTTTCTTCCATCTCTAAAGCTGTTACAGAAGAGAAAAGACAATTTATATCTTCCATACAGCTACATCTATTTCAATGTTTAAACATTAATTACAAATTAACAATTTTCGATTTTGTCCGAAACGAAGGGCATATTTTCACGTTATCGATATTGATAATGTAAAATTAAAACGATGAACATCCTCTAAGGAAATAATAGAAGACAAAAAGGTTGACAGAAAATCGAAAGTAGTCGAAGTCTGCCTTTAGTCTGGCAAATAAGACAAGAACATGCCTCAACGTCCAAATCTGGGTCAACATTAGGAAAAACTAAAAGCGCACCCGTAATGATAGCATTTTGAGAAAATTCTCATGTCAACTATGAATATCAGGCTTGATGATGCCGTAGCCCGAACCTTAAAAATCTCAAAGGGAGGACCACAAAAAAATCGAACGTCGAACCCACCTCCGAAACCCGGTTTCGCCACCTTGGTCGAGGCGTGATGCTGCGATCGCAATTCGATTGCGAATTTTAATTTTGAGACAGAAATCTATTCCCTAGACATTCTGCAAGGTAATCAGCCCTTCGTGATCCCTGGGAAATGCCATTTTGGAAAAGGGCAGCTCTCAACGTCGAAACCGACGACAACCCCCGAGATCTCTGGGTCATACTGCTGTGCGAACCTACTGTGCACCCATAATGATACCATTTTGAGAAAATTCTCACGTCAACTGTGAACATTTAGCTTGAAGATGCCGTTGGTAGAACCTTAAAAATCGCAAAGGGAGCAAAACCAAAAATCGAAGGGTGAACCAACCTCCCAAACCCAGGATGCCACCTCGGGGGGTGGGTACTTAGTCGTGACTCTGCGAGGCGCCATGGCCGCAATTCGATTGCGAATTTAATTTTTGAGACAGAGAACTCTTCCTTAGACATTCTGCAATGTAATCAGCCCTTCGTGATCTCCGAGAAATGCCATTTCGGAAAATGGCAGCTCTCAACGTCCAAATCGACGAAAATCCCCGAGATCTCTGGGTCCAACATTAGGAAAAACTAAAAGCGCACCTATAACGATAACATTTTGAGAAAATTCTCGTGTCAACTATGAATATCAGGCTTAACGATGCCGTTGCCCGAACCCTAAAAATCTCAAAGGGAGGACCACAAAAAAATCGAAAGTCGAACCCACCTCCGAATACCCGGTTTCGCCACCTCGGTCGAGGCGTACTTAAACGCGATGCTGCGTTCGCAATTCGATTGCGAATTTAATTTTTGAGACAGAAAACTCTTCCCTAGACATTCTGCAATGTAATCAGCCGTTCGTGATCTCCGAGAAATGTCATTTCGGAAAATGGCAGCTCTCAACGTCGATGTTATTTTCAATGAATTATTTACAGTTGTTCAAACAAGATTAATAATATAGAAATTAATTTACTTTCAATTTCTTATTTACAGTTGTTCAAACGAGATGCCGAGCGATGTAAATCGTGAACGAAACGCTTTCTTTAAAACCTCCAACACGAGTGCAACTCGTCACAATATGGCAAGGGGTTAAGGGAGACTGCAAGGACATTGGAAAAACGAGTCCGCAAAGATCTCGCCCGGTTCTCGAGCGAGCGTTTTCCTCCTTCCGCAGCTAGGATCCTGGCCACGTAACATTTTTAAGGTAAGATGTATAGCTGCATTTACACCTGATGAAGCACGGTTCTTCTCGAAGGAGCTGTGGCTCGAAATTTACGAGTCTTGTTCGCAGAGTGTTGTCCCAGCTCTCCGAGAACATTCGCGAAAGATTTCTCGCGCCGTGCGATCTCTTCCCGAGACTCGAATCGGGACGCGTCGTACTTCATCTTTACGATCCTCCGCGTCGCCGCGGATTTCCCGCGCACCGAACACGGGAAATCTCCAAAATTTTCCGCAATTCGACTATTTGCAATTTCCCTAAATTCCTTGACCGGCGGGCAAAAAGAAATCCATTATTTTTACCTTTATTTCAAGAATTAAAAATAATAGATTCCATTATTTTTACCTTTATTTCAATAATTAAAAATAATAGATTTTATTACTTTTACCTTTATTTCAGTTATTAAAAATAATACATTCCATTATTTTTACCTTTATTTCAGTTATTAAAAATAATAGATTTCCATGATTTGTACCTTTATTTCAACAATTAAAAATAATAACCAGAGAATTTAGCGAAATTGCAAATTCGCATCATCTAGCCATTCAAGATGGCGGCCATTCCTGGCGTCTTTCTGCAAAACCGAACCGCGTAATCTTTTCCTGGAAGCTCGTGGCCACTTTCAATTAACCCTTTGCACTCTACAAATTTTCTACAAATTTAAATTTGTTTAACAATAATTGCAGAAGATATTTAACCCCTTGCCGTACCATTTTCTTCGCGGCTATAGTTACCATTAAATGCATAGCGATTCGCGAGAGTATTCGTACAGCTTTCAAATTTGAATAATTTTCTCAAAATTGCACCGAACGTCTCTACTTTTCTTCAGCAATTAGAAATTTTGATTTACCAAGCTCTGTGCCGAAAAGATTTTGACAAAGTTGCAATTGACGTGAATTACATGAAAAATAAAGAAGGCAGTTCTTAATCATTTTTTACTTGAGCCTTTTACTAAATAATTTTTAACACACATTTTGCAAGCCTTTGCTGGTTACACAATTTTTCAGGATTCTATGTCAATTTCTAAAAATCCACAAATTCTTCAATTTGTTTAATTAAACCCAATAAAACTTTTCAGCATGTGTATAATTAACACAGATCTGCAAAATGCAATTTAAAAAATGTTTTAAAATTATATTTCACATATTATGGACTCGAATAAAAACGTTTCAAAAAACGTCTTTTCCATTTCTGACGCAATTCCTACCAACTACAATCATTTCGAAATTACTTTTGCAAATCGTTCAGTGAATCATTCCAATTTCTAAAACGAAAATCAAGACGTATCTTTCAATCTTAAAAAAGTTATTAAACATTTAAAAATTGTACGAACACTTTCACGAGCTACTGTGCACCTACTCGGATGCTTAAACATTGTTAAAAAATTAACAACATTTAACTTCGTGAGAAACAAAGCTGTTTGTTGAATATTGTTTAAATGGCAAGGGGTTGACAAACGATGCAGCTGCCTGTTCGTTTAAATAAAATTCTATTTCGACTGTTCTGTTGCTATGCTGACGTTGGAGGATTAGTGTGAACCTCTCTCTTCGTGTATAGCAATCGAGGATCGGTATAGTATCTAGGACGCCGAAGACATCAATCGTGTGCATGTATTGTCTGTACGTACGTACGCACGCACAATCTGGTAGCGAAGTACATGCACTAAAACGAGAACGAACAACACGTAAACGAAACGATTTGTTGTTGGAAATGTGAACTCGTCAACAATAATTACCGAACAATAATCTCGACTCGTTGTCGGTCTTGATTTTGTTGCTACTTCTATCGAATGTCACAGAGAAAAGCTCGGACACTTGAACAACAGTTTTCTAAGTCTCCTGCGTTGTTTCCTCGGTGTTCAGAATTTGTTAAACAATTCCGGCGAGCCGACGGGCGGTTTTCCCAGAGAAAAATGTTCTTCGCATTCTTCCATAAGCTCCGTTAGCGTCGACGAACGTTTCAGTTAATAAATAAACAAACGAATGCTAAAAAGACGTGAATTTCTTCGATACGAAGTTTATTTTAGCAAACACAACTGTTTGCGATCGATCAACAGCCGGGGACCGTTACGATTTAATTAATAACAGCTGTTCTGAATTACTATGGCACCTAATCTTTGAAAAATAAAAATTAGATTCGGAAAGAAGATTTTTCAGAAAATCATAGATTTTCCAGAAATCGTTAACGTTTCAGTTATCATAATTTCGTTAAAAATTATGGCACAACCATAAGCTTGAGCTCGTTGGAAAGCTCCTGAGCTCTACTTTCGCAGTCTATCGTTCATTTTTGCCCAGCAAAAACGGAGAAAGATTGTAAAATGATTTTTCGCAGATAGCAAGTGAAAGATCGAGGGTAGTTTTGTTTCTGAAAATGCTGCAACTTCGAACCTGTGTAAAATGATTAATAAATTTTTTCCTTGAATCAGGCTACCACAGATTCGAAGCCCACAGTCTCCCCTTTGCAACGAGCCCCCGGAACTCGATCTACGATTTTTTTTCTACGGTTTCATGCAACAAAACTGGGAACCTAGTCGAATGTATCGTGCACCTGCTACCATTACGAAGATCGCCAGAGAGGGCTCTGTTCAAACTTCGATAACTCGGCTAGAAAAAATCCCAGACCAATTTCGAACACACCGTAGCAAAGGGGAAGCTTCAATCTTTAAATCCTTGGAAGTCTGATGTCCGAAAAAAATTTTATAACGATTTTACAAAGAATTGAAGTTGCAGCATTTTTGGGACAAAATGTAGTCTTCGGTTTTCCATCTGGAGCATAGAATAAAAATATTTTATAATCATCTTAGTTAATTACTGGACAAAAATGGATACCGTACAGCAAAAGTAGAGGCTTCCAGCTTTAAAACGAGCCCAGGCTCGTGCCCGTGCTGTCATTTTTAACGGAATTACAGCAAATTTGCCGATCGGGTTCGATTTCAGTTGCAGCAAATCTGCGCCATTTTTCGGCGGGAAAACTGCCCCGGCGGTTAGGAGCACCGGTCCAGAGCGTGTAGGATGCATCGACGCAATCTGGTTTGCTTTCTCTTTGTAATCAGCACGTGAAAAGGCATATACAACGGATCCAAGTACACTGAGAGCATGCATGCGTGTCTAATTCCAGGTGGTAGCGGGAAGAAACGAACGAACGAACGAACGAACGAACGAAAATGAGCGATAACTATAGGCGGGCAGGGGGTGGAGGGTGGTTTCGAGTGGTGCAGGTATGCGTACGCTCGCGAACAACGTTCCCACGGATTCGCACGTCGGACACCTGCCCCGCGAACTTTCCCGCGGAACAACCAACGGCGATTTTCACCAGCGATTTTCATCGGCGATTTTCGCGTGCGACAGGGTCTTCGGAAGGATCGCGAGGTCAGCCGAGTCTCCAGGGGGGAAATTGGCGAGAAGTTTCAGTGGCGAAACGCGTGTCCGACGACGGGGATCCGGTGTTTGCAGAATTTCGCGGCGTTCCGCGCACGCGAGCTCGCGTGCGCCGCGCGCTCGAATCCGCTGCCGCTGAAACACCGCGAGCCGTTTGTCTCGAAAACGAATCGCTGGACCGTGCGGAATACAATGAAACGCGTACAGTGCGCTGCTAATTTGCGAAATCACGGGGATTCCCTTTGCTCGCTGAAAGGAATCTTCTGCAGGTTTCGACAGGTCGGGGTGGAAAGATTGGGTCGACGTGAATCGGCAGAGTTTTAACCGCGACGCCTTCTTACCTACTACCTATTTCTTACTTGAGAATAATTACTCGTTTTGTCGAGAATTTTTAGTGGAAATTGAAAAAGGAACGCGTTGAAACTGTTTCTGATTAGAGAGCGAAATTAATGGTTTAGAGGTTTCTGAGTTGTTGAAATTTTTGGTACTTTCGGCGGCTGCCATTTTGTTTTCCGTTTATCGATATTTATCGAACTTTGAATTCTGCAAGAGAAACCGGGTATGTTTGTTCGAAACTTTCTATTCGAGATCAAATTGGAAATTCAAAGGTTTCCGTTTGATGTTGCACAAGTTGTTACTGCTTTCGGAGGCTGCTATTTTGTTTTGCGTTTATTGATATTTGTTGAACTTTCTGGACGTACGTCGATTATTTATTGTGACAGAATTGTGCAAGAGAAGCCAGATGCACTTGTTTAAATTCTTTTATTTAAGATCAAAGTGGAAATTTACAAGTTTGTGTCTAAATTGCAGAAATTTTTATTTTCTTCGATGGCTGCCATTTTATTTTGCGGCTATTGATCTTTATTGAACTCTCTGGACGTACGTCAATTATTTATTGTGAGATAATTGTGCTAAAGAAGCTAAAGGCACTTGTACAAATCTTCCTATTTAATCTCAAAACGGAAATTAAAAGGGTGCTGTTTGAAATTGCACAAATTCTTACTTCTTCCGACGGCTGCCATAAATCAGCCCGTTCAACAATTACAAAATACTCCAACAACCAATCTTCCCACTAATTCCGTACAAATGCTATCAAAAAAACTCTGCAGAATCTTCCGTTCCCTAAAAACAACCAAAAATCAGCAAATGCGATCGACTCTCCTCCAAAAAAGAAATCACCTTTCCCAATGATCCAAAACTGAATTCCCCAATTCCTACAGCTATCCCGGAGGTTCTTAAACCGTTCCCGACAAAAAGTCTGCAAAACAGCGCAGCGAAACGCGTACGTGTCACGACTCGCGCAACGCTGGCCGGAAAAATCGCATCAGCATTGGCGACGCGGAAAAAAACGTTCGCGCAAAAAAGGACGGGGTGGGAAAAAAATAGCGCGAATCCGGACTAAAAAAAAAAAAGGAAAAAAAAGAAGAAAGAACTGCCGCGTGTATTGTGCCCGCACGGTCCCCGGGTCAGGTGTCTGAAGAGACAAGAGGGGTTCGGAAACGTTGCCGAAAAGGATGGACGCGGAGAGAGAGATAGAAGCCGAACGGGAAGGGTTCGAAGCGGAGGGAAGGGCTCGAAGCGGAAAGGTGTAAAAGGGAGGCAATGGGTCGCATAAAAACGCCAGCTATGAAATGCAAAATCAGCGCATCGACGTGGCCGCGTTTCCTCGCTTGTGCACTCGAAATCGATACGCGACGTGTCATTCTTCCCTTTTCTTTCTTTTTTTTTTTTTTTTTTCGTTTTTTCTTTCTCTTCGCCGTTTTGCTCCCGGTCGTTTTCGGGTAACCGGCAGCCTGTTCCGCGAGAACAGACAGCCGATCTCGCGGCGAAGAAAGAGAATTGCAGGCACAAGCGCACACATACAGAAAGCGTTCGCAGCTTGGCCTAAACTGTTCGCTGGTGGCTCGTTTTCATCTGGTTCTTTTCTTTTTTTGACTTTTTTTTTTCAGGTGTGCTATCTGTGGTTCCCTCTTTTCGTGTTGGGTTCGTATGTGTTCGTAGTGCTTTGTTCGTGCCGATATTAGATTGTTCTGCGTTCGATCGAGCCGGAGGAATTCTTTCTCGCTGAAGATTCTGCGAACGATACACGTCGGCTCGCGTACTTCGGTGCAGCTTTTTCTTTTCTTGGATCGTTTGCGTGTGACTTTGCACGCTTTTCGATTAGGTCGCGTGCTTCGGGTGAGGAATTGCGGAGGACCTTGAAAGGAGGCTCACACTGGCGTGCGAAAGGGTCGTTGAATGTTGGTCGAAAAATTCTCTACATTGGAAATTATGTAACTTCCTGAAAAAATCACATATGTTAATAATTCTGTCGTCGATTTGAAGACTGAACCATCTATTTTTGAACTACCTCGCTCGTTTTTCTTAACAAAATTTCTGGGGCTCCGTGAAGGGCGAGAAAGCGAAGATACATTGTGCCTCAATAATTTTGCAAATTCGACCGTTCGTGGGAAAGTGAAAAAATTTTTTTTTGGAAATATATGTACCAAGGATTTAAAGATTGGAGTCTTAGCTTTGAAATGAGACCAAGATGGTGGTTGTGCGATTTTTTGTTGGGAAGTTATTGGACTTTGAATGAAAAGTAGACTTTGGCTGGTTAGGCGAAGAGTAGGATTACTGTCTCACCCGGTACGTAGCGTAAAAATTTTTTTGAGAGAAACGAGCAGCAGGGTTCGAAAGTAGAGGGTTCAGACTTCAACATGAGACCAGGAAGAATAATCTGCGACGATTTTTCAGGGAGTTACAATATTTTGAATTTGAGAAGTTTTCGAAACAACGTTCAGTGATCGTTCCATGTTGCACGTCGGTATATTTCGGAATTTTTTTTTGGGGAACAATGAAAGTAGGTCAATTTATTTTATAGTTTACTCGATATATGCTTATTGTAGAATGCAGAGAAAAATTTCCGGTCGAATTCGTCCATCCGTTTGCTGTGTACTTCGGTTTGAAGCGTGCTCGATGGATCTATCTGATTGACAGTAGTTCTACCCTGCGTTTGGTCAGACCCGACAGAATTCTAAAAATATTTAGAAGTCTACGCCTCTGCCGCAGCAATTGGGGAATTTTCCAATCAGAAGCCTCCTTTTACATTTGTTTATAGACCGATATTGTTGAATATTAAGATTAAATATTCTGAATATTTAATTATTTGCACTATTGCAAATTCCAGATCGGAATTTCGAATTCGCCGGCATTCTAGATCGACGGGGAGCAATTTTTCTCATAGATCCGCCGTAAAACTTCACCGAAGACAGGTGCGACATTGACAGGTACGTTACGCGGACGATTTCCAAGGGAGCGTCACGGTATTGGGAGACCTATAAATCTGGGGGATCAGCATCGAATAATTCCTCCGGCTTCAACCAGCTGAGAGACCGCGCGTGCGATATCCGGGGTTCGCGTGAACAGCGCAAAAGGACGCGTGAACACGTCGAGTGTGTACAAAGAAGCGGATGCACTAAACAATGGGCTATAAGAGTCGAGAATGAGCGATAGAATGTCGTATGTATTGGTAAGCGCATGATAGAGAAAACAGGGCATGAACAGAGGCAGTGAAGACAGACTGAGAGTGACACTGACGGGTGGATAGATTCAGAGAGACAGAGACAGACAGACAGAAACAGACAGAGAGACAGACAGACAGACAGAAACAGGCAGAAAGAGAAAAGGCAGAGAGAGAAAGAATTAAATAGTCCTGAAAAAAGACAAATTAGAGGGAGAGAGAAATAAAGAGATTGAAATAGTCCTGAGACAAAAAAAATTCAGAGAGAGAGAGAATTAAATAGTCCTGCAAAAAGACAAATTAGAGGGAGAGAGAAATACAGAGATTGAAATAGTCCTGAAACAAAAAAAATTCAGTGAGAGAGAATTAAATAGTCATGAGAGAGAAAAATTCGGAGAGAGACGCAGAGAGAATGGAGTAGCCCTGAGAGAAAACAAATCAGAGAGTGAGTGAGACAGAGAGAGAGATTGAAATAGTCCTGAGAGAAAATATTCAGAGAAAGAAAGAGAGAGTGCAATAGTCTTCAGAAAAAAATATTCAAAGAGAGAGAGAGAGTGCAATAGTCTTCAGAAAAAAATATTCAGAGAGAGAGAGTGCAATAATCTTAACAGAAAAAATATTCAGAGAGAGAAAGAGAAAGGCAGAATAAAATAGTTCTGAAAGAAAGAAAATTCAGAGAGAGAAAGAGGGAAGGAAATAGTCCTGAAAATCAGAGACGAAAAAAGAGAGAGAGAAAGAAAGAGTCCAAGAAGGAAAATAGTGAGAGAGAGGGAGAGAGAAAGAATAGAAGTGAGAGTAGGTGAATGGCAGTGGCACTGGTAATGTAATATGAGTATGAATGACAATATTTATATATAGACAATGTACATGTATATGTATATATCGAGATAGAGATAGATAGATAGAGAGAGAGAGAGAGCGATAGAGATAGAAAGAGAGAGAGAGAGAGAGTGTGTGTGTGTGCGAGATAGAGAGAAAATGAAAGAGAGAAAACTAGAGAAAAAGCTGGCGGCGAATTACCTTGAAGGACTGCACAGAGAAACCAGAAACCAGGGTTGGTCCGTAACATAAGAAGCGAACAGAAAACAGAAAAAATGGTAATCTTGTAATTAGGTCGTTCGCTGTAAGAGACACACCGCTTATGGCGACTGTTCGATTCGTTGTGAATCGTTTTTTTCGGGGGGGGCGGGTAGGGGGGATAGGGGGCTGGGTCTCTATTATTACCAATCATCGTTCTCATTACATTTCAATCTTTTCTTCTCTTTTTCAGTCTCATCGTCGCTACGATTCTTTTTTCCTTTTCAATATTGTCCGTGAAAACCCGTTCCTACGACGCCCGCGTGTCCTCGAATTCTCGTTCGATCGGGATTTTGGAAAATTAATCCGGAGGACACGCGAGATCGGCTGAACGTCAGCTGTCAGATAGAGACTCAAGCACTTGTCGCAGTTTTTTATTTTTTTTTGTTTTTCGTTTTCTATTTTTGGGGGTAGGGGGTAGGGGGGAGGAGTTCGAGAGCAAACAAGGGAGGGTTTGCAAGGTCTCCTCGTGCGTTTTTTTTTTTTTTTCTGGCGAACGACGGGTCCAATATGTGTACTACGGGGTGCTGTAAAAATTGTTGCTAGATAAAAGGCTGTGACGGTCGGGCTAGATGTTGTGGAAATGTCGATGATCCCGTGGAATCATTCGCCGAACCTGTACGACCGAGTTTAACACTGGAAATACCAAACGAGAAATGTGACTGACAACTTTGCTCACAGATTCGCTGGAAACACGATTTTACAACCTCGCGGATTGGCCAACGATATATTAGCAACAATTTATGTCAATTCGATACCTCCAGTGTTAAATGCAACTTCGTTCGTCATTTCTCGAACCCTGGCAAATGATTCCACTCTGCTACGTAATTCTCATCGATACCGTTCGCCAAAATTTATTAGAAACCTCTTTCGCAAAGGAAAGGGTGAATACTCCACAAATAAGTATTTTACATCTGCGAAAACAATTCTCTAATCTAACCCCTTGCCATGCCATTTCCACTGCTTGCACAATCACTATGTCTTCTTGGCCAAAAACAATTTATATTTCTCGTTATTATATTAATTTTCCAATATTTATTAATAGTTCAATTTTTGAAATATTAAGTATTAATATTTCTAATATTATTATATTAATATTTTAATATTTACAAATATTTTAATTCTTGAAATATTAATATTTCTAATATTACTATATTAATATTTTAATCTTTGAAATAATAATAAATACTGATTCTGAATATTCTACATTTTTGTTTAAATTACATTTACATTTTTAAAATATTAATAAATACAACTATTGAATATTCCAAATTTTTCAAATATTAATAAACACTGATTTTTAATACTCTACATTTTTCAAATATTAATGAACCCTGATCTTTAATATTCCACATTTATAAAATATTAATAAACACTGGTTTTTCATATTTCTCGTACTTTCTTTAAAACTCTGTGTGACACGTTGTAGCATGGCAAAAGGGGTTGATAAAATATTTTCGAATAGCTTCGACGTAGAATCTCTCGATCGGCCGATTGATCGATCGCTCGCAATGGCGGAGACGTGGAAGATTCAGGGAGATTATTTCGAGGAGCAGAATGCGATTTGCGAGCGATCAATGGCGGGGGTGGTTTTTTCACGTAATGCGATCGGATGAGACGTAACGTAGCCGTCGGTTTTCCACGGATATCGTGAAGTGTCGGTTTCGTTTGAATATATATTTTTTTTTTTACAGTTTGTTGGTGCGTAATATTTGTGGATTGTACACGTTCCGAGAGGGGGGGGGCGGGGCGGAGGTGAACAAAAATTGTGGGAGCCAGTACAGGTGACGGAAGAATCGTTATAAGCTAAATAACGGACGCCGAGTGTCAGTCGCAATTCGCTTCGACGTGTCTCGTTTGTCGCGAGATAGTTCGCTGGGATGAAAAAAATAAAATAAAAACAAAAAATCGTTTTAATTTGTTGCAGTTTCGGTTCGGTTTCGGTTAAACGAGCAGACGGCGACGCGCGTTCGGCGTTTCCGTCCGAGTGGCTCGGTAATTAATTACCGGCGATGATTTCGCAGGTGTCAACGACTACGTTGTACTTTGATGATCGTTGCCGGTGGACGCGTCCCCGCGAATGCGCTCGATACGTCAATCGCACGGATCGCGCACCGGTTTTCCCCAACCCTTTCCACCTAAAAACAAATGCGAGCGCGAGGGGGTTGCGTGTTTGTGCAGAGCGGCGAGTCGAGACTCGACTAACAACCGTCCCGCGTAGGCGTTCATGCTCGCGAATTTAAAATTGTTATTTATTTGCCGAGCAGCTGCTGGAAGTCGTTCGAATTTTTCGTACGCCTCGTAAGACACTGTATTTCTTACGTCACAGCGATCGGTTGCGTCCCTGCACGTCCGCATTCGTCAAAATTGTCGAATATGCAATTTGCAACGCGACTGCAAGCGAGATGCACGTTTCGTACTGGGCCGATGTAATTTTCTACGTGATTTCATCGGATGAAACTCGCGAAATGTCGGGATTAGCATCCCTGGGGAATTTGTTAGACGTCATTGAGTCGTACGAGAGGTGGGATAATTTTCGGGGAGCTGGTTTTAGCAATTTTTAATTGGCAGTGTAGTTTTATTCAGAGCAGAACGGCGGTGGCATCTGTTGGCTCATTCTACTTGACAGAGTGGGGGTTGATATTGTAGATTAACTGTAGATTAATATACAATTTAGTGAAATAACAAGTTCCAGATTATTTAGTTTACAATTATTCAAGTTACAAAATTGTTACCATTAAGATTTATTTAATAAATTATTTTATATACACAAATACGTGTGTGTAAAGTGGAGTATGCCCTCGTCTGACTACAA
>CM052095.1:11723033-11765105 GCA_028453745.1 Agapostemon virescens | reverse complement strand
AATATTATGCTTATCATCATTGTCTGGTTATTGTTCAATTATAGCCACAGCTACTGCCATCATTTTTATTATTAACTCTCTAGAAAATGTTTCACCGTTTGCATCCGCAACTGCATAAAACATACAGTTTAAATAATCAACGTCAACCGAACTGCATAATTATTCCTCGCCGACTGTGACACTGTTGCAAAAGCTGGTGCTGGAACTTTTATTAATAATCCTGTAAAACTTGTTTCGTTGTTTGCCACAGTAGCATCGCCGGCGAATGAATTTTTTATCTAACCAGTCCGGCATGGAAATAGCGTAAACTGCGATGCTAAAACGAAGCTGGCATTCTAAATTTGAAAATGCGAGGGTCGAACGTATCGCGGGGGCTTGCATTATTCAAATCGTTCGAGCCGGTTGACAGATTTCTATTGAAAAATATTCCACAAAGACGGCGATAATATTAAAATTTGTTTCTCCCGTTGTGTTAAAAATAACCAAAAATAAAAAAGAACGAACAGCAGCAACAAACAACGACAACAATAGAACACAGCTCAACAGATAAAGGATCACCGGGGGGAAAATTCTGGAAAATTATATTTCCGGAATTTCGTATCGATATAAAAAAATTTGCCGGTGTTTGCATTCGACCGGCAAACAGAGCAGATAAAAAATAAAAAGCGATCACGACTGACCGGTATACACACACACACATACAGAGAATATAAAAATATCGAATGTAAAATATAAAAATTTCAGTGCATTCTGCAGTCAAGCTAATATTTGTCCATGGTGTGCCGCTCCTTATGCAAACGGTTTTTCTTTGAAAAAGTTTTTTTTTTGTTTTAATGTATTTTCGTCGTTTTGTTTTAAACAAAATACATTCATTCCATTTGCGAACAGCTCTCGTCAACGAGTCCATCCGTCCGTTCGAAAGAACTTAATGAACGAAGGTAAATGCATGAAAGAGACACTCGACAGCAAAATTTCGCATAAAAATCAGTTAGTCCATGATCTCGATGGGAGAGAGAGGAGAAAAAAAAAATGAAAAAAATAAAAAATAAAACAAACTCTCATCGTGTCCATTAAACGGAACATTTCCATGAAGTTCCCCGGCGAAAATCAATTACGTTGGTCCACCGGATTGTAACAAAATTCCAGTTGAATATTTCAATTTATAAATATGACGAGCACTGCCCGGCATGAATATAATTTACTTGCAAAATTCAACTATTCAAGAGCTTATTCCAATAATCATGCCGACGGAATGGATCAAAGTGTTAGCCGAGCCGCGGAACGGCTGCCTTTTTCGCGACCATCAATTTTTCGCACGTTTAAATTAATTAATGTTGTCTTCAGTGCAGTTTTTACACTGCCTTTTCTAGATTTTTTGCATCACATGCAAAACGACTTTGCAAATTCTGGGAATAAAGATTGATAATCAAGGATTATTAATATTTTTATACTCTTTCGCAACAGTCTGTCAAATTCAGAGAGAATTCAGGTTGACAAATAGCAACTTGGCAAATATTAATTAATTGATACATTCTATCAAATATTTTTGATATTTAAACATTATTTAACATTCTATCAGATGCAATGATAAAATATGAAAATGATTGCGAATAGAATGTAGTAAAATAGTAAATGAAATATTAGCAAATATAAATAAATTAATTAATCGATTCTTCCAAGCAGTTTTGACATTTTTTAAATTTTTTAATATTCTTCTAAATTTAATAGTAAAATATGAGAAAGGTTGCAAATACTGCGAATATAATTCATTGGAATCGCGAATAAAATATATTTATATTGACAATCAAATTTAATTCGATTTTATTGATGTAATATATAAAATTATTATCGTCCCACATTTATATAAATCAGAAGGAAATTCAAGATTCTTCGAGGTTCTAATAATTATTTAAACCGAAAATCATTGTTTAAATATATTTAACAAATCTCAGTCCACTACAGAAAATTATGTTGAAAATTAAATTAAATCAACAGGAAATTGAAGATTCTTCGAAGCTCCAACAATTATGTCAACAGAAAATGATTGTTTAAAATATATTTAACAAATCTCAGTCCACTACTAATTAAATATTGAAATAAGCCAGCAGGAAACTGTGGATTAGTCGAAGTCTGAATTAATTCCGTCAAAAATTAGGTTGTTTAAAAATGATTTAAGCAAGAAGCATAGTCTGTTACACAGGGTTTCGAACGATTTTCTAAAATACAACAGGGAGCCACTCTTTTGAGCTACTCCGCCGTAAATCAGGAGGAAATTCGGCTTTGTGCGGATCACAATGCGCCGTTCTCGATCGATCAATGGTTTATCGTTGCCTGTAAATTTCGGCCATCATGCGAATTATTAATGCGCCGTTTTATAGCCGACGAGCTGCGGATGAAATCATATTTCTTCGACTCTGCCGGCTTTTCGTTCAACGAATCTTTCCCGTTAACTCGTCGCCACTTAGATGAAATTCTGCGATCGCAAGGAACTTGTCAAATCAACAATTTACAGCCACTGTATCAATTTTTACCCTCGTGTACGCTCCTCGGAAATAATTCTACTATAAAATTCTGTTAGAATATTTCACATGCTTTTTACTTTACATTCTAAATTAATAATTTCTGTGTCATTGATAACATTACTCTTCAATTCTTCTGCTGGGCTACTTTAATAAATATTTAATAAATATTCCCCAAAAAATATTCACAACGACATTTAACATTTTTAAGGTAAATTACCTCCCCAAAATTATTTAAAGCAATTTAACAATTTTCTAAAATGGCAACATTGATCGTCGGGCCAAAATAGACCCGAGCTCCGTGTTCCAAGCGTTAACGAGAACTATCGTGCTAGAGAAAAATAGCGAACGACCGATTTCGCGTACCGAGGAACGTCCGATTATTCGGCGGAATAAAACTACGCAGAACGATATTCTGCGATTAATGGAACAATTGTTAATTTAACATTTCCTTCGCAAGGATTTAATTAAATAAAATAATAGTATTTTATTTTATTCTCCGCATAGCTGGGAATTTTCGCCCAAATTCCTCGAATTATCCTTGATTTATTTCGACCCAGTATCATTTTTCGTTGAATTCGTTGTATTTTTGCGAATTTTGCAGAGAAAAAAAAAAGCGATTCATACCTAATTGGTTTTATCCTCGTCGATCGCGTTCGCGACTGGTTAGCACTCGGCGTCCGTTAATTAAAATCGTATATATATACAAATACATACGACAGGGGTGTACACAGCCTCGCGGCTAAAATGCATAAATAAGGGTGAGACAATGATAAAGGGGGTCGATCTCGAAATTGTTATACAAGCGTGACTCCAGAAACGGTCTAGAAAAGCTGCTCAAGAAAACAGGCCGCTACGATACAAATGGTACCGTACAAAAAAATGTAGATTTCTAAGCAAAACGAATGGCAAAGTATATTTGATCGATTTATTTGAGATTCTCGATATCGTCTTTCTTCCTTTTAAAGTTTCTTCGATAAAAAGAGGGAGAAGAGGGTCTCTCGATGATCGTGTGTACTGGGGAATCTCGTATGTATCTATATACAAGTGTACTGTACGTGTTATTTATTCATACATTGTTGTTGCTGTGCGTGGAAACACGAGGGAACATCGTCGGCTCGAAATACGAGTATCATTCTTTCCATCCCTTCGATCGTACTCCATTCGGAACTTTGAACTCGCGCGATATCTGCGACAATTCTGGACAAATCATGGTTGCGCAAAAGACCATAAGTTGTTGGTACTCCTTCTACTCTTAGAATGTCGCCGATATGTTCTTGTAAGTTGTACAAAACAATAGAAATAGAAAAGTTATGTTGCCAAAACTGTCTCACCGAGTGCATACAATTGCACATATTTTTTCTGGGCGCTATTTTAATATTCAACTTTATTGAACTCGTACAAGATAATTTAGAACATTTGCCTTTGATAAATCATGGTTGGACAAAACCTAGACTTGCACAGTCAAACGAGCTCCTAACCATAAGTTGTTGGTACACCTACCCCTAGAAGTTGTACATAAAATAGAAATAGAAAAGTTACGTTTCAAAAAGCATCTCATACATCACGTACAGTGGCACATATTTTTCTGAGCCCTACTTTTGAATAATTTATTTTATTAATTATTTATTGATAATTTAAAACGTCTGCGATAACTTTAATAAATCATGGTTGCAAGAAACGGTGATTTACTGTGTTAAACGAGTTCCTAACGTTGTTGGCGCTTCTTTTATTCTTCAGAATGACGCCGTAGTGTTCATGAAAGTTTTACCCGGATTTGGAAAATCATGGCTGCACGAGGCCGTGATTTGCGGAGTGAAACGAGCTCCTAACCGTACGTTGATGGTACTCGTTTTACTCGTCGGAACGTGGCCGATATGTTCGCGGTAGTTTTACAAAGAGATAGCTAGGAAATAAAGAAGCGTCTTCGCTGGAATCGTCCGAGCGTTCGTCGCGCTCGGCGCGCGTCTTTCTGTTCGGGCGAGTTCAAAGTTCTCCGGGAAAATGGTAAATAGTAAAACGCCTTGGTGTCGATTGCAGGACCTATAAAGCGAAATGATCGATTCGGAGGCGGTTGCTTTAAAATTCTCGGAGTTAAAGCGACCGACGATTTTCTTGTCGTGTTTCCACCGGTGTCGGCAACCACCGGAAGTCAATGTATGATCGTGTGGGCGCACGTGCGGAACGTGTCCCCCGTTCAAAGATGCATGAACGAGAAGGCAAGAGAGCACAGTCGGTGTTGGAAAAGTAGGGTGGTTCGAGGGTGAAAAAATCTAACAGAGACAGGGTGAATATTGCGAGCAGAGGCGAGAGATATCTGCGGTGAGACAGACGAGGCGGTGCAGTGACGGCAGAACACACGGGTTTTCTTTTTAATCTTTTATTTTTCTGTGCTCCCCTACACACCAAATATTGTGTCTTAGCTGTCTTGCGTATTGAGAGATTCTTTATTTCTTTTCTTTTTTTCTGAGTCTTTTCTGCTTGTCTCGTTCGGATGTGTCGATTTTGAGTGATACCTGAAAGTAAGTGGTTAGTCGGCAGCCTAACGAAACGATCATAACCGTATCCAGACACAGAAATTAAATATTAGTGCCTAGTCGAGTCAGGATCAGCTGAGGAAATCCAGATCCACGTATGGACTGTGATAACTGGCACAGTTTCGTTCTAGCATGCAAGATTCTGAACGTTCAAGCTCTGAAGAAGACTTCGCCGATCAGTTTTCAAAGAAAAAGTTCCAAAAAGGAAAAATAAAATTTTTATTATTCACATATTTTCATTAATGCTGAAATTTCGATGAAAGAAAAATAGAATTGTGCAGGTAATTGGGAAATGTCGAAAAGAAAAGAAATTTGAGATCAGTAATCTGTTTATGAAAATAATGAGCACAGTTTCTGAAATGCAGGCTTCCCAAAAGTGCAAGTTTTCAACCAAAAAATATTCCAGAGGAGAAAGAAAATTTATATTATTCCCATATTTTCATTAATGCTGAAATTTCGATGAAAGAAAAATAGAATCGTGCAGGCAATTGGGAAATGTCGAAAAGAAAAATTTGCAGAACGGTTCAGCCTGTCGACAAGTGTTTGAATTTTGGGGAACTAGAGCAGGAGAATTTGTTAACGACGTGGCTGATCCTCAGCTGTGACTAGGACATTTCAGCAACAGCAGAGACGTTTTAATAATTCAGGTTAGACCGTTTCGAGAGGCTCGAGGGCACAAATATACAACACAGAACAGGCGGGTGATCGGATTAAAAGAACATCACGAGACATCCGACTAGAGGATGTCCTCGGTGACTCCTTTGATCCAACGTCCAGACCGAGAGGATTTGGTGCAGACAGTAGGCGAGACGTGCCGAGGATCATTTGCTGAAGAACAATCGATATATATCGCATGTGACGACAGCTGTCTCGTGAACATTCCATTTGCTGTCCTGTGTAAAACGTTTTGCGTATGTATACGCATATATGTTTACACATACAACGGAAACATAGTGTATACGCACGTACACGTATACGCGGCACCACGTGTGTATATGTAATACAGATATATGTTTATACACATCATAAATACATCCATATATGTCGTAGGTGACACGTGTTACGATCACGCGTGACAGTTCGCCGAGATGACGATCACTATACATGTGATTTCTATCAGGAAACGAATGTGTGTGAGCAATCGATGACGAAACGACGACAGTCAAACGGTGGAATTGGATCATCGTTCTTGAAGGGAACATTCTGTATTTTACAATTAACAGTGAACACTGATATTCGATTATTAGTTGATTTTTATAAATTCACGGGGTTCCTGTGCACTTACAGAGACACCCTGTATACGAGGGGACATTCAGAATTTTGTAAATGATAATGGACATTGATATTTGATGCTCAGTTGATTTTTAAAAATAGGCAGGGTGCCTGTGCACTTATCGAGACACCCTGTAAGTAAGAGAACATTCTGTATTTTATAACTGATAATGAACTTAGGTATCAGTTAATTTTTAAGAGACCTAAAGAGACACCCTATATGTAGGAGAGCTTGCAAAATTTTATAATTAACAATGAATATTGATATTCGACTCCCAGTTGATTTTTAAAAATATACACAGGGTGCTTGTGTACTTATATGGACTCCCTGAATATGAGAGAGTATTCAGTATTTTACAAATTAACAATGAACATTGATATTCAACTCTCAGTTGATTTTTAAAAATATGCAAGGTGTCTGTATGAAATATTCAAAATTTGGTAATTGACAATAAAGATTGATATTCGATCTGCAGCTGATTTTTAAAAATATACAGGGTGCCTGTGCAGTTGGGGACACACCCTGTATACGAGGGTAAATCGAGAATTTTATAATTAATAATGGACATATGACTCTCAGTTGATTTTTAAAAAATACACAGGTTGCCCGTGTGTTTATAGAAACACCCTGTATACACGAATCTCGTGTTTTCTGATGTGTGAAATATTTTTTCCATTTTCGGAAAAGCACGTTTGTTCCTCCCAAGAATCTATTTCCAATATCGTGGTGATGTATGAATAACTTATAGCTAATTACATTTATGGAAATTATCAATGTTTCATAATAAATAGATCCTGTTGAATAATTTTAGTGGAGTCGAGCTCGAAAGACGTTTTCACTTTTAATTAAACTTCGTTGGTTTATTTCGAAGACGACGAAGCACTGTAATTATTTTGCATTATTTATTAAGCAGCTTAATTATGTTTCATTATTTATTGAGCTGTGTAATTACGTTTTTGGACAGTTGTATTATTTATGTTGTTACTGCAATTTAGTTGGGGATGCTACAGATTCATTATTTAGCATAATTTAATATTTTTAACTCGTGCTAAGTAATTCCAAACGATTGAAAAATTATGGTTTCACAGAAATGCGACTGGCGGAGAGAAATAAACTCCTAACCCTACGATGTTGGTACTCCTTTCACTCGGCAGAGTGCCGGGAATACGTTCACGAAGTTGCGACAAAAAAATACCAGCAACCGAAAAGGTGATTGCTAAAATGACAGCGATTCTGCAGGCTCGGAATAAAGCGTCGTTACGGCGTCATTAGGTTCGCATAATATTCCAGAGCACTCTGACAGGAATTCGATAACCCTTCCGACTGAAATGTCTGCCTCGCCGTACTGGAAGTCAAACGCGACCTAAAAATGCGAGTCAACGGAAGGGAAAAAGTTTGAAACAAATGCAGCGAAGTAGAGAGGCGGGGGAGAGGGGGTTGCTCGAGCAACGTGCGAAATATAATAAATCGTCCGACGAAACGATCGGGCGAATGAAAAGTGAAAAATCGGGCAGATAACGATTAACCGAACGTATTGTCCCGCAGCCGGGGAAGAATGATAGATTAACAACATTTCGCGGAACATTTCGCTGATAACAATGCGGGCGACACGCGGTACGTGCCGCGATTTTCGGGTAACAGTCCATCAAATTTCGCACACTAACGATTACCCCATTCAGTTTGACTGATGCGGCCTCCGTGGCCGTGTAACATGTGTCACAATATATGTACACAACCGTCGCAACAACTGCCGGTGATTACACGTCCGCGTTGCATTACATCGTATCTGTACAACCGAACCAGGAACCGGGGAGATCCTTTGACGGTTGCCGCGTGTCATTCCGCGTGACCTGTCACGTTCATAGTGTGCGAACGCGTCCTAACGACGAATACTAATGCCGGCCGTAATGCACCGTGCACACGGAATCCATAATTGCCTGCTGGAACCGCCTTGAGAAATGTTTTCAAGACGTCGCCGACCAGATTTCCTCCTGCGAACCTCCGACTTCTCAAAAAGATTCCATTCGTGTCATGGACGGTTTTAAAAGGCAGCAAGAAAACGCAAAGCAAACCTCTAGTCTCGGGTGGTGTTCGTTCGCGACAGAATCGAATTTGAATATTCCCTGATTTCGTAAATCTAATTATTTTTTCTCGAAACGTGCGCCGTTGTATCGGCGACATTCTCCCGATTAAAACGAGCCCAAACACGACGTCATTCGATCCACGCATCCCCGTTTGATCCTCGATTATCGAAACGCTCATGCTCCGCCGACTGCAATTCGCATAACAGAGTTTCCCTGCGATCGCAGGTAACGGTGTCGTGTTTGGGCTCGTTTGAACCGGAAGGACGTCACGAATACGTATGTGTGACTGTTTTATATGCTTCTCGGACGAAACTGAAAAGTATAATTTTCTGCGTGAGAATTATTATGGTTGGACAAGTTCTACGACTTCTGTTAGGACTGGCATAGCGAGTAAACATACTTAGGAAGGCTCTTTAACGATTTTACGGGCATCTGTCAGCCTAAAGCGTTCGCGAACGTCGTTTCGACGCCATCAGTTCGCTGCGGGAGCGCATTAGGGCCGGTTTACAAGATAAGACGAGGGCGTACGCATTCCGGAAGAGCCGCGACGAGAGTGGGAACGTCGGGAAAGAGCGCGAGCCTCGTAAAGATTCTATCGGACGCGACACGACACGACGATGCCCGGTTCGATCGTAACGATCCTAATCTAGGTTCTCGCGGGCCCCTAAACCGCGATAATGCAATGGTTCTACAGGGTGTCCTAAGTGTGTTCGAATTTCTTGAGAGGGTGGATTCCCTGGATTGTCCTGAGAAACTTTTCCCTTTGCGAAAATGCGATACGCGCCTTCGTTCTCGAGTTACAGACGAAAAGGTGCATCGGTTCGAGACGCCATTGCGCGCCCCTGGACCGGCCGCCATTTTTCGCGACGTCACGGCGTCACGTGGACGTAGACACGCCCCTCGCGCTGTGATTGATCCTCGTTTTTCGTTAATAACTCGAAAACGAGACGTCCGATCGCGAATCGGCAAAGGGGAAAGTTTGTTAGGATAACGTGGAGAATCGTTTTTCGCAAGGAACTCGAACATTTTTGGTACACGCTGTATATCGGCGCGGCGGTTAGCCAATTTCATTAGCAGTAATGGCTTATTCGTTGGGTAATCCGTTTCCCCGGTGCTATTCCCGTTTTCGTGCCGCGCGGACGGAGAACGCTCCTGGCGTCGGCGTCGACGTCGCCGCCCCGAGATCGTGTGTACCTTTGTGCTTCCTTGCTAAATCGGATTACAGGCTCGTGTTGCGCCTCATGTGCACTGCAAAAAACGAGTTAATAGCAACGACGAGCTAACATTCCTGGTCCCGATTTCCTCGGAGCGCGGCGAAATCCGTTCTCTACCTTCGTCTTCACATTTCACTGCGATAAATTTTTCCCGGGGAATTTCGCAGGCTGAAAATAGGCGTGGTCGTCGGTAATTTAATCTCAGGTGGAGAGTCTGGATCTGTTTCGACTCACGCTAGCGACAATTGTAGATAAGTCCCTCGATTTTTCAGCTCGCGATTGAATTAACGCTAAAGCTTGCATCGAGTCTTTCTAGGGCGAAGGAGCTCTCATTCAGACTTTAGTAAAATCGCGTAAAAAAATCGTAGGTCATATTTTTTACAGTCGTTAGAAAGGGAAGACTCTACTCTTTAAATCCGTTGCAGATTCGTCTCAGTAAAAAATTTATTAACGATTCTACAAGCAATTTAATTCACCTGTGCCTGCTTGACTTAAACAATACCTATTTTTATATCTGTCATTAAAAGTCTTATAACTCGGCTAAAAAAAATCATAGGTCACATTTTTTGCAGTCGTTAGAAAGGGGAGACTCTAATCTTTGAACTCCTGTTAGAATCATCTGCGAAAAAAATTTATTAACGATGTTATAAACGATTCAATGCACCCTAGTTGTGTCCAGTTAATTCAAACAGTGCCTACCCCTTTCCATCTTCCATTCAGACTCTGATAACTGGACCAAAAAAAATCGTAGATCAATTTCCAAAACCTGATTGCAAAGGGGAAAGTTCAAGCTTGAAATCTATGGTAGAATCATCCGCGAGAAAAATTTATTAACGATTCTACGAACGATTCGATGCACCTTAGTTGCGACTACGTAATTCGAGTATTCCTTCACCCTTAAACGTATCGAACGGTTCCGTCGTTTCGGGTTCGATCAGCTAATGTTTCTCATGAATGCATACACGAGCCGTATCCTGCATATAATGACCGTACAATATTGCACGTACGATTTGCATTTCGGCGGGGAGTAATCGACGAGGAATTCATCGGGCAAACAGGCCGCACTGTTTTTAATCGAGTCGTAATTATCGCGCGAAGTATTGATTGATAAAATCACTTGGGACAATAACCGGGTGCACACGCATTGCGCCGCGTCGTTCCACAAGAGCGGTATTTAATTGCATTCCGAAGCGCATTGAATATTCAACGAAGGAACGCCGTGGCGGTCGGTTCAATGAAGCGAATCGTACCGTCTGGAAAACGAAATTATTGATAGGTGATTAAACTTTTAATGTTTGAACATCCACGGTAGGCCGCGGGCTACATCGTGGCAGAGAGAGAGAGGATTCATTGTGCGAATCGAAGACTTCAGAAGATGGTGAATGCCAGGACGGTTTTCAGACCAGAGGCGGTTCGAAACCGATTCATAGAGAGATATCGAAAAAGAATGACGTCCGCGACAATCGAGAAACTCGGCCAGCATTTCTTTGCGAAGACTGTTGCTCGCACAATGAGAGAAATAAGGATTGTGGCGCTGAGAACTGCCACCTTAACACTGACACTCTTTATTGTACCGCGAACTAGTTCGATACGTTTAGTTCAGAAACTTCTGACGGCTCTGACAATCGCGAATAGGCGAAATATGTGTCTCGTTATAATGCGCAGAGTCTCGCGAAAACGTTGGAGTTTCTCGAAGGAAGAGATTCCTGGGATCGTTTGGAGTAACTTTTTCCTTTGCGAAAATCTTCTCCGCCGCTCCGTTCTAGAGTTATTAACGAAAAACACGGTCCAATCGGAGCACGGCTAGAGCGAGCGCGTCGCAAAATGGCCGCTGAGTCGAGCTCCGCCCACCGCGCTGCGATTCGCCCGGATTTTTCGTTAATAACTCCTTAACGAAGCCGTGTAGATGATTTTCGCAAAGGAAAAAGTTTCGCAGGATGTTAGCTAGAATTTAATTTTCTAAGAAAACTTCTGAAAAGTTTTCAAAAAAGGACTACCTAGACGTTACTGATAATTAAGAGACCGTGTAAACGCAGTTACAGCACCATGATCGTTTCTGTGAATTATTCTAAACAAATTATGTTTCTTCTTTTTATATATGCACATTTATGATTTATAATTGTAATTATTTAGTTGATCTTTTTAGAAAGGATGATGACACGTTATTAATAATTGTGAGTGCACACTTATGATTTATAATTGCAATTAGTTAAAGACCTATTTAATTAAGGCGTCGCTTGTTTAAACAAATTAGTAGACGCACAGCTGAAATGGAAGTCTTTCGAGCTCGATTCCGTTGATCGAATGTGTTTCGCGAATTAACAAGATGGATGTACGGAAAAATCGTGTATGGTCGACCATTTTGAAAAAGGGAATGCGATCCACGCGCGGCTGTGGATGATAAGATGCGACGAGGAGCATGGGCGATAATGATTGCTCGCCTAGTTGTCACAGCCATTCAATTCTCAAGATGGGATTAATTGACGAGCGTTCGAAGAGAAATAAAAATGGCGGGCACTGACCTCGAGGAATTCCTTGACGGTGGTGTCGACGACCATGAGCGGCCGTTGAATAAGATGCACCACGCCGTTCTTCACCGGTATGTTCGCTTTAACGATTTCAGCAATTACAACGCCGGACATCGGATGATTCGGATCGCCCATCACGGTATTGGATTCGACATAAACTGAAAATAATGTTTCCAATTATCCGGTCCGGCTGGTATACCGTGTACGCATTATGCTCGTCGCGAGCGCCGAGGAACGCCATGAGAATCGATTACGAAATGAAACGGTTTCCGATTAAATCTTCGTTAAATAATTCCGCTCGTTGATTTAACGTTCGATTTAGCGGGCCATTGTTTAAATCGTGTTCGACGGTATCGCGCGATACGATCGATAGTAAGGAACAACGAGCATCGATAACGCGTTCCGCTATCACTGCACAAGATAACAAACCTGTCGATGTTTTTGCTGATTTCATTAAAAAACGGTCAACGAAAGAAATAATCGAATAGGACGATAACGCGCACCAACGTAAAACAAATAACAGAGCGGCACCTAAAGTTCGAACAAATTTTCAACGCGAGATTCAGATTCCCAAGAAGATTCCGAACACAATTTTCCTTTACTGCTTTTCGATTGGACGCTTCGTTCTCGAGTTATCGACGAAAATGTGGTGCGTGCATAGGTTCTCCGGCCGCCATTCTTCCCGAGACGCGACGTCACGTGGGCGAGTGCCCGCCCCTGCCTTATTCTCATTGGTCCGTGCTGTTTTCCTTAATATCTCGAGAACGAAATGTCCAATCGCGAAACGGCAAAGGAAAATTGTGCTTGGAATCGCTTTGGAAATCAGCTGGCAACAGAATTTTTGTAATCCTTCTCTTTTGGAATTGCAGTTACGATAAATACGCACTGTTGCCTTTCTAATGGTTTTTATTCGACGTTTGAAATATCTGAAAAATATTTTCGTTACCGTGGTTGTTCTCTTTGCGGAAGCTGACGGTGACCTTGGCATTGTCGGTGAACGCCAGAGTTTTGTAGGGTACATTGTCGGGTGTTGGTGACGTGAAGAGGACGTGGTTAGGTATCACGTGGCCGTCGATCACCACACGGTCTACTTTTTGCGGCCTCGGTGATGGCTGGAACGGAAACACAGGAAGAATTGTTAAAACCAACGAAACAGCATTACTAATGTAATCGACATTAGCATAATTATAAAACAGCGGATTATGCCATTCTCTGGGCATTCCGCCGAGCAGGGATTACTCGGCATTTTAAGTATCAGCGAACTCTGCAACCGCTCTATGGGTTCCCTTTCCGAGTGTAACAATTGTATGGGTTCCACCTGAAGGGGTTCCTTCGCATTTCCAACCCTTCGTTGCGTCGGAATCAAAGATTTTCTACTTCAACAGACTCTCGTAGCTTTTCGAATGTCTACGGAGAAACGCAGCTACCGATTAAAGCCAGAAACCGTTAAACAATTAAATGCACCACCAATTTTATATCGCAAAATATGTCGAATCGTTTGTCTGAAATTTTTCTGAATCGTTTTTCCGAGACGCTTGTTAAAATATTTAACAAAGATGCAAAACGTTCGAACGAACGTTCACTTTCGGCCAGACCCAAGGCATCTCTCGGTCCATTAGCCTTTGTGCCTGACTACCGTCGACTGTCAATTGTTTCGCCGGCATTTCGGTTGACTCCCGTACACACAGGGTTCATGTAAACGGGCCCTGTAATGCGGTGTAATCGCATAAAACCGTGGAGGCGAACGGCACAACGCCGTCAAAGACGCATCTCTCCCCGGTACCTTCGACGGTCCAATATACAGGGTGTCTAAGTGAACTTTGTCACTGAACGATGACTCAAACGTTTCGAGAACTTAGTGGAACTTAAATGGCGGCGACAGGCCCATCTTCCAAGGCACGTGGAATTTTATTGCTGGGACCCTTTCACGGATTTCAAAGGCCCCTTGAAATAAAAGCTTTTCCAATAAAACAACCTGCTTTTTCCAGTGAATATCAATAGAACATAAAATTGTAAGTATATAGCATCCTATAAAGTGGGTGCTATTATTCTCTGGGGTTTCCTTTCAGAGATTTCAAGGTCACCCTGATCTTTTTTAATGAAACAACCTGTTTTGTACAAAGTGTATCGATAGAACATAAAATTTGGAGAACTGAAATCTATGGGCGAACATTTTTGTTAAGTATTTCGTTAGGACGTTGGATAAGGTCTGCGTTTGATGTGGTATCGACTGAGCCACCCTGTAGATTCCGGATTTCGGTAGGCTGGGGTTAAAGGCGGTGCAACGGGCTGGCTAAGGGCATGAAATAAGCATCCACTTCGGTGTTCACTGGCCCACCGGACCGATGATTACATGCTTCTTGTTACCCGGCTGTTCGGGTAAAGGTCGTTCCACGGGTATAAAGGATGAGCGAGGCGTGAGCGATTGATTTCCGATTCGTGATAAGACTCGAAGAGAGAAGCCGCCGGTGTAACACGCGATTCATATTAATGCAGAGCTACAGCCTTCTCGCGTGACAAACGCGAATATTAACCTGCAATTTTCTTTCCAGCTCGTGAACAATGTTATTTAGCAAAACCGTGGACGCAATTGTTCAGACTGTGGACATTATGGGTCCGCGAAAGAAACCAGTCGACGTTTTAAAATTATTAACCCTTAGCAGTCCAATAGCCCCTCTGAAGCGACACTAAAATTTGCCACGATATTATGTGCACTTGTAGCTGTACCATAACTGCAATTCGTATGCCACCGACGTGAAAAAATTACTGAATCTACTCTGTATATGTATGAACAAATATGCATAGTTTCATCAAATTCGGTTCGGCAGTTTTATCATAGAAAATCATTATGTCAGTATGCAGACAGGCATCGTTTTCAAATTTCTGTGACACTGTTATATTGTTAGGCTGCAATTGCAATTCGATTTCTACCTACGTGAAAAAATTCCTGAATGTACTCCATATATGCATAAACAAATATGCATAGTTTCATTAAATTTGGTTTGGCTGTTTTTTCCAAAGAAATGATTATATCAGTACGCGTAAAAGCGTCCATTAAAGCTTGCGTTAAAAACTTTGTGTCATACATCCTAACTTTCCAATTCTTGCCCCGTGAAACAAATTCCTTTGATTTTGTGGGATTTTTAAAGTGTCAAATCGGTTTCAGGGCGTTTTTGACCTTTTCCCGCGAGACTGTCGGACGTCGGTGCGAAACCGGTCGCGTTATCGCCGACAATCGAGCAGCAGCTCGTGGGCGATATTCCCGTTTGTTCCGCACACTTCCGGAAGTCCACTCCGTTCAAGTGTTTCCCGCGGGAGCTTCTTTTTCGAAAAAAAAAAAAGAAAGAAAATACAAAGGCCGGCGAAACGCGGTTCCCGCACTCCGTTATTAATTCGAGCCTTCTTTCTTCCTTGTCCGAGCAGCGCAGGGTAGTGGTAATGGCCGGCCATTGACGAGCTCGCGTTCGAGCTCGAAGAAAAGAGCCGCCCTCCGGTTCCTTACGTTTCAGCATTGAGGCATCGATGTCGTTCGGTTGGAAAAGCCTCGGCGACGAGCTGCGCCGAGTGCTTTTCGATACGGTTCGATCGCTCTCCCTCCGCCTCCGTCTTGCCGCCCCGTGAACGAAACGAGTCCTTTCAGGCCCGAAACTCGATTCTGGCCTTCTCCTTTATATCCAGTCCCACACACACACGCACAGGCCGGCGCAGATACACGCCGCGCGATCGCGGTACGAATGCGTATCCGATATCTCGAACGTGCACTATGAAATCCTGACGCGGAAGCCGCTCCGCCGCAGGCTCCTGCGACCCCGTACCTTCGTTCACCTTTAATTTTCGTCCTGACGCTCTCGAAACCTTCGCGGACACGCCACCGTTCCGATTCTCGCGAAAAAACCATCCACCTTTGAAACAACCACCGGTTCACCGCGATCAAAACACCGGCGAATGTACTTTTTCGCGATCCCCTCGCTATATTTTTAACAATAACTTTGTTATCGCAAATCGCAATTTTATGGCACGTCGACAGTCTCACGCGCGACGTTTTCCCGGTTAAAATAAGTACCCGCAAGACCCCATTCGCTTTCCCATTGCCGCCTCTATCCACGTTTAAGTGGAACCTCGCTTATCCGAACCGTCCGACAAATTTTCTCGATCGCGCGCGTACCGGACGCAAAACGGAGGCGTGCAGATGTGCGTCCGGCGGTGATAAAACTCGTAAAACTCGTAAAAATGAGATTAAGAATGGGAAACAAAATAGCAGGCGAATCGTAAATTGTCAACCGGTAAGCGCACGGATAAAGCGGCGTCCCGTCGCTCAATTTCCGCGAGAACAGCCAAGAATCACGAACTGGCGAACGACACCATGAAGATTAGTGGAAGTCGGCCGCACCGCGAACGACGCCATTAAATCGCAATCTAGCCGAGGCTCGGGTTAATAACGGCTCGCGATACAATCGCGCAATTTGCCGGTATCGCCGATTCGCGATCCCCGCGATTAAAGTCGCGTGTGGCCGTTCAGTTTCCATGGGGGTCGCGTGTAATCAAAGTTCGGGTGTGAAATCAGCATTTTCGCGTTCCCTCCCCCGGGCCCGGTGTCCCACCCGCGGGAAAAAGTTTTCGACAAGTCCTGCGCAGCGCGATGGCGTGTATCGCGGAGGGAAAAAGTGAACGGGAGTAGACGACGCGGAGGAGAAGGCCGGGAGGATGGTGGTGGAAATAAAATGGCGGTGGAGAGCGAGAGAGAGAGTTCCCAATTTTGAAAAGTTCCGTGGAACGAGGCCATCGTTGCCGGGTATATGGAGTCTCTCCCGCAGCTTGATTCTTTGTACCGTGACTCCCCGTGGCAAACCTGATCCTTTTAGCCGGAGAGTATATATCCGAACCTCTGAACTCATAGAAATCGAGTTGCCCGGGCTCCCTTAGTTTGTTTCTGATGTCGTGTAAGGATCGTATTGGAAATGTTCGCGATGGCTGCGCTGGAAAACCGCACGGCCGGTGATAACGTGATAGAATCCTGCGAGGAAATTCCGGCGGAGAAATGGAAACGTTGTTGCCGAAGGGACCTGGGGACCTGAGCGCTCCCGGGATTGGAAAGGACCCTAATCAATGCGAAGGGAACGCGAATATTAAAGCCTGAGACGCTACCCCTTAAGTAGCCTCGCATTTTTCTTCCGCGCGTTCGATCTCCCGCTGGGAGCGTCGCTGATTGCACGCGGAAAACGAGACCGGACTTCTTTCCTTCGAACGATTTCTGAACGACATGTTTGTTGGAGTGTTCGGGACTGTTTGCCGGTTAAAATGATACCTCGCAAGAGGTGGTTCGATCGCAGGAAGGCTGAGCAAATCTCGACTGAGCGGAGCCTCGCTTATCCGAACTGCTCGGAGAAAGCGAGCGCTCAGGATCTTGAGATCGTAATTTTTTTGAGTGGTAGAGAACGATTAGGGAAAAATTTTGAGATACAGACATTGTTGTACGAGTCTCGAGGAATGGAGTTGTATTTTTTATTAAGCATTTTTCTCAATTTTAAAATCCTCAAGTTAAGTATCAGATGAATGAAGATTTTTTTAAATGCGGAAGAGAAGATGTAGCGCGCAGGGTGAATCGTTCGCGCCTTAAAGTTAATGGATATCGGATCCGACTTGTCTGCGATCGATCAAAATTTCTCGGCGCCGAGTGATGAGCAAGACGAGTCGCCATCGCCGGAATCTTTTCAAGGCTTCGCAACACAGACGATATTAAAGTACTTTCGGGGATGATCGATATGGGGAGGTTGCTAAGCAGCTTACCTTGAAACCTTCCTCGACGGGGATCAGAAAGGTGGAACGCCCGTCCGCCCTGAAGTCCTCCTGCTTCTTCTCCTTGACGACCCGCTGTCGGAAGGTGCTGCAAAGAAGAAAGAATTATGCCTGTTAATCGAACCGTAACCTCAATATTTACGGGAAAAACGATTTCGATTGCATTCTTTAAGATTACAATGATTTTGATAAACTCTGTTCCTCGAAATGAATATTTTTCATCAAATTTGACCATGAATTACCTCGAACCATAATTAGCTATACCCATCTTGAAACGACCTATTGGATATTGCACACAAAGTTGTGTCGTTCTAATTAGTAACAATTATTGACCTTCGTGTGACCTTTACGCATCCACCAATAAAAAAAACATTAACCCGAGCTTATTCTATGCTTAAAACCAAGCAAGTTTCGTCTAACATAATATTTTCTATCACCATCGATAACCAAGTTATGCAATATTTACAGTATAGGATAAAGTCTCGATAACTGCTCGAATAACTACAGGATAACAACAACAGTAGAGTTCTTGCTACTATGTGGTGTTCCCCTCGATGGATCACGAGTTTTGTGATTGTGTACGATAAGTGCAACCCGTTCCGGACCCGGGACAGTGGCATTTAACGCGACTTTATCGTGCAGCATCCTCCGCGAGCCATCCTGAAGGAGTTCGACGGGGAAACGCTTTCCGATTTTTCATCAATTGCTACAGATATCCTGCTCGATCGATTTTTCCGGGGCATTGTTACGGACGAGCACCGTGTCGCCGATTCTTTGTGGAAAAGTAATCTTTGGTTTTATTGAACAGCGAGGAGAATTGAACTATTAGAAAAATTATTTCGGCGAGTGGGAGGAGGGCAGGCTTCTTTGTGCCTTTTCATCGGACGGAATCCTTGTAAGGAGATTTCGATTTGAATGGAGAGAGACTTGTGGATCTCGTGCTTCACATCCGTAACACGCGGACAATTTTCCTTGAAGCTCGAGACGACGAAGGCACCATTTATTTTTGGATGTCATTCTTGCAGAATCGAACGTAACCAATCGAAATTTATGTGGTCGTTCGAGCATATATTTAAGCCTGAATTAAGAGCAATTTTTTAATCCTAGACAACTTTGCGCGATGAGACTAGGAATATGAAATCGACGCCAAGGAAACACAAATGTAGTTTCTTATGGGACACCCGATATATTTGCTTGGATACTCTTATAGAGCACGAAGAGGCGAAGCCAACGAGTACCATGAACCTACCATTCCGATTTCTCAATCTTCAGATATTCCTGTTCGGTACTCTAATTAATAAATTAGTATAAACACGGTTTCCTTTGATATTCTTGTAGAGCACGAAAAGACGAATCCAACGAGTACCATGTCCATACTATTACGATCATTGGACCTCCAGATATTCGTATCTGAAAAGTAACGTCTTGAATTAGGTTTGTTTCCTTCAGACACGAATATCTCGAGATCGAATGATCGCAATGATACAGTCATGGTACTCGTTGGATTCGTCTTCTCACGCTCTGTAAGAACATCTAAGAAAATCTATAGGGTGTAAAACAAAATGTACCTAATTCCAAATTTAAAAAAATAAAAATTCAATGACGTACGTATGATGTAAAAATTACATGGAACGAAAATGTCCGAAGGGAATTTCCTTGGTTTCGGTATTAAAATAGTCTCGAATGCGAAAGGTTAAGGGTAATACAAGGCACGCATGAGTTTCCTTAAAGAAATTGTGAAATATCGTGTAAAGTTGGCGACCGGCCCCCATATTCAGTGACGGTGTGTTAAAAAATGGCCCCCGTTGTTGTATATTAAAGAACTTGCCAAATCCCCATGCTTCCCGTGGCCCGAAACAAGCGGGAACGGTGTTTCGCCGAGAATAGTAAATGAAATGCAGGCAAAGCTTAAAGAAGTTTCGGGACGGACGAAGCTAATTCACTCAAGGTTTACTTGCTCCGATGGCAGCGTGGCTGCGTTGGCGCGCCTTTAAATATCGATAAAGACTTGACAAAGTGAGCATCGAAGTTAGTTGAGAACAACTACGGAAGTTGGTTCTATCTTCATCTTCCGGTGAACGTGACCAAACTCGGCGAGTATATTTTACTTAGGAGTTACAACGGGGAAAGAAAGTATTTTTAATAATAACAAGTAGCTGCTCGCGTTATCCTTTGATATTACCTCATGGACAGAGTAATTCAAAACCTTTCCATTTCACTTCCTAGTACTGCAAAATTATTTAGGAAATGTACATAGCCTATCTGTAGGAAGCATTTATTTTTAAACCGTTTAATACTCGTACAAATCTTTTATAGTGGCTCTATTAATATTTAAAAAATATTATGTTGGATATTAAAGCTTGCAGAATTTATTGTGTAATTTTTAAAAGGCAACAAATAATAAATGTATGTTTTTTAAAATTTTTTAAAGTGCTGTGATTTATGATGAATGTTTGCACAATTTTTCAATAAGAATTTACTGGTCGATTTTATAAAATGCTATACTGAATAATAAATGTTTGAACAATTTTTCAGTGAGAATTTCATGTCTAATTTTTAGAAGGCAACGAATAATAAAGCTACGCTTTTTTAATGATTGCATCGAATTTTAAAGAATGCTGTGTTGTATATTAAATGTTTGAAAAACTTTTCAACGAGGATTTACTGTCAAATTTGTAAAAGGCAACAAATAATAAATGTCATTTTTAATGATTGCATTGAATTTAAAAAATAACACACACACACACAGTGTTGCATTGGACAGTAAATGTTTGGAGAATTTTGTTTAATGAAGATTTACTGTACGATTTCGAAAGAACAATGAAATTGATATCGCGATTGGTATTGGGGCGAAATAAAAAATCCTCGATGTACAAACGAAACAGCAACGCAATATTTGGCAGCGGGCCTCCATTAAAGCTGTGTTTCACTGAATTTTTCAGACATGATGTGCAATCAAAGCGTGATTGTTCACCAATGCGAGGTCTCGTTCGAATAGGTGCATTGCTTCGTGAACAATGCAGTCGCACAATCGCTTGTTTCGAAGAGTATGCGCGTTAAAAAGAAACGGCAAAGAACCGTCGCTGAAAGAGCACCGTCTAATTGTTCCAAACAATCGGCAATCGATTTCGTTCGATGGACAGAATATTTGTTTTCGCAATTAGAATTTCCATTCTCGCGCGGTCAATTTTATTCGTTCGAAATTTCTCCGCGTCGGAATGTCTACAACACCTGTGTTATTTTTTTTTTTTTTAATTTTCCACGACCGGTTCGGACAATTTGCACGGAAAATTAATCGAAAATCACTCACCGCACTCGATGGACGCCTAAATCAAGTTCCTCGCTTTGGTTCAAAAATTCGTAGGCGTTCGGACTGGAGATCATTTTCGCAGAGTTCGAACGAACTGGTTCCAGCACTTCGTCTATCACGTGCAGAACCTGTAACAGGAAACAGAAAGTCTGAATAACAATCTACCAACGTTTCCTGCAACTTTACTTTTCAATTTAATCCTCGCAGTTTTTGAAATTATTCTGAACTGAAAACACTGTTTCGTTATCGAGCTCGTTACACGGTAACTTTCAGAGTAATATTTTAACGATCAAACGGTTTTGTTAAATTTAATAATAATATATTTAATTCTGTAGAAGGAATTGTATTCTGCAAAATAATATGTTAAGTGTTTCACGTAAGGTAAAACGAAATCCTCGGAGATTTGACACTAAATTCGTCGCCCATTCATTCATACAATAATTCAAGCAAACACACACACACACACATACAGTAATTGAAACGTTACCACCACTATACAACCAGAAATGATCCATGAATAATGCAGACAGCATGAATGTACAAGTTACACTGTCCATACAGTACATTACATTATTTTAATGCAGGCATCAAGCTTCTGCGATGTAGTTGGTTTTAATTAAAACGATAGTTTCGCCATGCGTTAGTTTATTTACGAATGAGCATAGAGAGGGATATGTATACGCGTTCGCAATTCAAAAACCTCGAAATTAACTCGACACGTTAAATTCGTGAGGATGCTTTCGGTGCTCGGCGTAATCCGAGTAAACCAGCGCGTACCATTTCAAAGGTTCGCCAGAAAACCTATGATGGCAAAAACCGTGCAAAATTTGAATCCACCGTGTTCGACTAAATCGAAAAACTACACCGCGATCTCAACCGTGCGCGAAATCCACTGGATCCATTTCCCTGTATTAATTTTTACTGCCGATACCCTCGCAAATCCAAAAACATTGTCGTTTATACAAAAAAGATTCTCCTGATCCATTTTAACGCGTCGCTGGACTCAAACTCTACTCTCATACTGCCTACTTCCTTCTACTGTATTTTAATTCTCCTCTCTACTACTCTTTAATACCACCTAGAATATTTTAATTCTCCCCTCGACTACTTCTTAGTTCTTTCTACTGTATTCTCATTTTCTTCTTTACTACTACCTACTACCTTCTACTGTATTTTAATTCTCCCCTCTACTACTTTTTAATACCATCTACAATATTCTAATTCTTCCCTCTACTACTTCTTAGTTCTTTCTACTATATTCTCATTTTCCCCTCTACTACTCTCTACTACCTTCTACTATATTTTAATTCTCCCCTCTACTACTACCTACTTCCTTCTACTGTATTTTAATTCTCCCTTCTACTACTACCTACTTCCTTTCTACTGTATTTCACTCTCTGTTCTACTACCATCTCCTTCCTTCTACTATATTTTAATTCTCCCCTCTACTACTACCTACTTCTCTCTACTACACTGCCATTCTCCCCTCCAATATATCCTACTACCTACTACTGTAATTTCATCATTCTCCTCTGCACTACTTCTAGCTACTGTACTGCCATTCTCCCCTCCACTACTTCCTACTTCCTTCTACTGTATTCTCATTCTCTCCTCTACTATTATCTCCTTCCTTCTACAGTATTTTAATTCTCCTGTCTACTGCTACCTACTTCCTGCTACTGTATTTTAATTCTCCCCTCTACTATACTGCCATTCTCCCCTCCACCACTCTCTACTACCTACTACTGTAATTTCATTCTCCTCTGCACTACTTCCAGCTACTGTATCGTCATCCGTTCCTCTATTACACCCCAGTTCCTTCTACTATATCGTAATTCTCCCCAATTCTCGGACTAGCTATTAGAAAGTTTGCTGGAAGAATCTCGCGAGACTCAGCGGTAAAAGGAGAATACAAGTCACGGTGTTTCTGCAGGGAACAACAGTTCCATCCATCGGTCTAGGACATGGTCTTGCCATCGAGCGTCGCCAGGGTCGTACGTCAACGGGGCAAAAGAAGAAACTCAGTTATCGGGTCGAAGAAGAATCCCTGCCGAGATAAAAGAATCACGGCGATCGCGAAGAAAAGCGGATAAATAGCTGGTTTGCGAGGATGGTCGGGGTGGGCGGGGTGGAAGAAGAAGCGAAAGGAGAAGGAGGTAGGATGCGTTGGAAGTCGCGAACTCGGAGGGATAGTAAATGGCCGGTGCACCTTTTCCAATGAGCCTTGGGAACTGATGGCGGTGGGACGCATCCCGCCGTTTCCAATGGTATCCGACTCGACACCCATGAAATAGTTGCGTTCCCCCCATTGGGCTGCAGAATAAATACCCGGGGCGGGTGTTCCTTCGATGGTGTCCCTTTTTCCGACTCGTTCCTCGCTTTATCTTCTTCCTGCATCGTGTCCCCGTTTCCTTCGGACTGCGCGGCCCCGCGATGTCATTTGTCTTACTATATCTTCGCTGCTTTCTCTCTCTCTCCTCCCCTAACCCCCGCCACGGTTTCTCCGTTCGTTCCTCGTTCGCTCCTCCGTCTTCCCCCCCGTAGCGTCGCGTTCAGCCGCACAGATTCTTCCCCTCCTACCCTTTACGTCGAACAGGCTTTCGCGGCTTCACGAGATTAACTGTATACTTTCGCGTTTACAAGCGAGCTGGATCTCCGCTGGCAATTTACTCTACCGGCTCCGTGAGGCTTGTCGATCCAAAACGGGGGCAAACCTCCTTTGTGTAGCTGTCCCTCCGTTGCGTCTATCCCTCCGTCTCTGTCCCGAACTGTCTTTTTTACCTGCCCGTTTTACGCCGCGAAATAATTAGGCGGTGTCACGTTGCTCGACTGCTTCCTTCCGGAATAATTGTTGCGTCGCCGCTCAGGATTGTTTATACCTGCGACGCTGAATGCTGGATTTGTTTTTTCGAACGGAATTTTGTATTATGCGAGGGACAACGAGGTTGTTGTTCCACGATTGTGTCGCTCAGAGTCGACGAGTCGGTGTTTATTGTATTTACAGGACAGCGCGAACGTGTGAGCGACCATCCCCTCCCCATTGACTTCCACGCTCATGCCTGGGGCCCTGGTGGGGACTACTGACATAATCGGAGAAACGAGAACATTGTAGGAGCCGATCTGCGATACCGATTGCGGCTACGACAGTTCTAGATCGTTGTATGGATCGCGATAGGTGTCTTTTTCGATTTTTGCGCACTTGTAGCTGTACCATAACTGCAATTAGTATGCCACCGACGTGAAAAAATTACTGAATCTACTCTGCATATATATGAACAAGTGTGCATAGTTTCATTAAATTCGGTTCGGCAGTTTTATCATAGAAAATCATTATGTCAGTATGCAGACAGGTCGTTTTCATATTTCTGTGACAGGCTGCTATAGTGTTACGTCGCAACTGCAATTTGATTTCTACCTACGTGAAAAAATTACTGAATCTACTCCATATATGTATGAACAAATATGCATAGTTTCATTAAATTCGGTTCGGCAGTTTTATCACAGAAAATCATTAAGTGCAGTGATTTTTCAAATTGCTTGATTAGTTGCTCGGTGACAGAAGGTTCGGCCAATTAAACGGTGTTGTATTTTTATTAAACTAATTTCCTGCGATCTCCCTGTTTTTTCGCGGCTGATTCAACGAATAGCGGAGTAACTTAAAGAGGATGTGTACCTCCGGGTCGGTCCACCGAGCCGCTGGAACAATAGCGACGTTCCGGACACGCGCTTTAACTACGGAACCGTTTTACTTTTTCCTCGTAACAAAATGTTTTTCATCGCGATTGAAAGTTCTTTTGAAGTTGCCGAAGATTTAAAGTTCCTGGCCGTGTTTTGATTCACTTAAAGTACTTCCAACCAATTACAACGGTTCGTTGTACAGCCCGGGGAGACCGATTAGACTTCCACGGTGTCTTTGTGCTCTTCGGCAGTTCGTTTCGTCGCGATGAGAAATAAATTGTTAATACTATTTACGTAAGTAGACAGTATACCTGTGAAAATATTCGCACAAGCATAGTCCCGGCATTACTCCGATCGAAACGAGTCCAAACACTCTATAAACAATTCAATCGTCAGCGATATTCACACACATTTTACAAACCAATGCAAGTTTAAACCAGCGTTCTGAATAATTAACTCTTACATTAGTTCAATCTTCCGCCGATGAATTCGCATAATCAAGGTTCCATTAAATCGTGCACCAAACGCGCAAAGAGGGTTCGAATCGAATACAGGGAAATTTCGCCAAAACGATGATGAAATTGTCATTTTAAAAAATTAGAATAATCGCAGGAAAGTGGTGTGGCTGAATCAGTGTTGTTGGAGAGTTTTTACGGTGAAAGTCAGCGGTGAGACGGCAAGGAACAGCGTGTCAGTGCAGAATGTAAGTTAGGCGGCGAAGTTTTCTCATATATCGCGGCATTACCGTACGGTTTCTTTCGCAAAACAAAAGTTGGATACTTATGGTAGCTCGTAGATTTGGATACTTTTTCCGACAAGATGGCACGCGATCTTTTCTGGGGACACGCGCGGGTCGATACCATCAAAAATCTGATTCGTCGCGAAGACAAGGGTCGAGGTCAGCGGATCTACTTTTAATCTCGCTCGTGGAGGGGGCAAGAAAACGCGAGAGGATGTGAATTGGCGCCATGGTGTCTGGACGCCACACCCTATCGACCCCAGAATCGTTTACAGACCTGCTGCACGGGACGAAGAAAAGCGCCGGAGTCCGTCTACATCCAGTCTGTGTTATGTTACAAAACACACCGCGAATTCCCGCCGAAAGAAACGAATTTTCATGGAAACCATCCGCTAAAAACATCCCACGTACCGAACGTCTCAATTAACTTTCTTACACCGTCGCAAATATTTTCCTTTCGTCCCACCGGGTATATTTATGCAAAAGAAAAATTCTGCGCTCTCCTTGCAAAACACTGAAGGCGTACACAAATTTATTTCTTCTTTAAATCGCTATTCTAAGTTGGAAAAAATTAAATATTGTTATTTACATTCTTGCAATATTTTTCTTCCGTCACACAGACTATACTTATGCAAAAGAAAAATTGTAAGCACTCCTTGCAGAATGCTGAAGGCGTACACAAAGTTATTGCTTGTGCAAATCGCTTTTCTAAGTCAGGAAAAAATTAAATATTGTTATTAACATTCTTGCAATATTTTTCTTCCGTCACACAGGGTATATTTATGCAAAATAAAAATTGTACGCACTCCTTGCAAAACACTGAAGGCGTACACAAAGTTATTGCTTGTTTGAATCGCTTTTCTAAGTGAGGAAAAAAATATTTTCACAGTTTCAGATAGCAAAAATTTTATTAGTTTGTGCAGATTAGATTGGAAAGAAGCAAAGAAATTTTAAATAGTTCCGCGGCATCTGACATGGTAGTGTGCCTAATTAAATTTGCATAAAGACCCACAGGTTGCCGGGGAGGATTTTCCGCAGAAATATGGCGCGGATGGGAACGCATTTTGCAATTTCGGGCAGGAAGCGACGCGCGGACACGGTTTCATATTTTTTTTTCCCTCTTTTTTGGAGTCGAACGGATGACAAAAGCCGGTCCCCGTGTAAAAGCGTTGTCGAGCGGACGGAATTGAGCCGACAGTTTATGTTCGCAATTCGCGCGTCCGCGTCTTATCGCGAGTTTTGCGACCGATTGGCAACGAGTCGCGCGAAGTTGGACGTGTTTTTACAGTCAGCGTGTATCACTTACCGTCCGTCCCGGAAGTAATAGCATCCGGAAGTGGGGCGTATCGAACGAATTGTTCGCCATGACCCGAAAGGAGTTACTTCGCCCTGTTCGAGAAGGAACAGGGCCAAACTGTGAAACCTTGTTGATTTCGTTTCATGAATATTTCAACGTTCCGCGAAGTTGCACGGCGGGACAGGCGATTTTGGTAAGACCTGATTTTTAACAAAATTCACTCGGTTTCGTAATTTGATTACGGAATCTTGTTAGGGAATTTTCCCCGTTGTTGGTCTTCCGCGGGAGGTTTTTCATGAAATTTCGAGCAATCGCCCGGATTTGCATTTTTATACATTACTTTATCAAAAGAGAAATTGAATGGGAATTGGTTCCCGTCGTTCGAGGCTTTTTCGACCGAGCGACGCTTAAGGTGCTGTTGTGAACGGTGCCAAATTTAATAACTTTCCCCTAACCTCTTTTAACGCCGCGGCACTTCCACGTATTTTTCTGCAACGAAATGTTTTTGTTGGCACTGTTAAAAGACTTTTTAAAAACTGGTCAACGGTTTTTTAAATGGTGGACGGTACCAGGCTAAAAATTGTCCCTTGTTCTCTTTCGTCACCAGGACACTTTAACTTTCACGTAGTTTACTGAATGAATTTTTTACTTGAAGAATTGGTGAACTGATTTAATTAAAAATTTCTATTATTAGACTGTACGTATAAATTGAGCAGATCATGCCAGCCATGTTCAATCAATTGTTCCGCTGTGCTATAGTCGCGATTTCGAAGATCTATGAACCGTTCCGTAAATGTTATCCGCGTCCGATCGAATTGTCGTATCAATTTGGCCGCGTTATTTCGTTCGTTTAAACAAGCAATAATTAGAAAACCGATGAATTACACGCGACATACCTAATTAGAGTTTTAATCAATTGACGAAATAAAATGAACCGTAGAACGGTGATATAATGAAGCTCCGGAAACTATTATCTCTGTTCGGTGCAAATACATTCGATTAGCGTTGACATTGACAATTACTTGATAACTAAAGGAATTCCAATTATAATTACAATCCCTCCGATATAATTGAGCTCTTCGATATACTGTTCTACAACACTGGGTGATTTTACTGAGATTTATTGCAGACAATTTTAAATGTTTGCACGATTTTAAAGGCTCGTGATTTTCAGAGATAAAAAAATTAATTGCAATGTCTGCAAGTGCTTCTATTTATTTCCTCCAATTTTTCCGTGACCGTGTCTTTCCTAAGAGGTCGTTAATTCGAAGTTCGCGCCATCATGGTCGCCATCTTGGGGCCAAAGTCACGTTTGCACTCTCGAGCGTGGCCATTAATAAAAACAGGCGAATGGTTCGTTATGGCTATTCGTAATTAATTGTGTCTTCGCGGCGCCCCCGAGGTCACGTAAATTAACGAATGCTAAGTTAATGGGTTGGAATTTTACACCCAGTCCGTTTGTCCGCACCTTGCGGCCATAAACTTCTACGGGTTGGCACGCTAGCTGCTTAATTATTTACCTCGGATAACGAACAAACAAAAATTTCACTCCCACCACAGTCTACGTCATTCGAACGAAAACATTAAAAACAATTTTGTTTGCGGACTACGTCAAAGCAAAAATAAAGAAAAAATGTCCAGACATGGTGTGCACATACAGGAATGTGTGTGCATAGTTTCCTGAATGTATATTTACCAGTTTTACAAAGTGGTTTCCTTCGCAGCATCAACCGACCAGATCCCAACAAAGTTAGCGATGCTTTATTTATCTACCACAACCGCAATTCGATTGCTACCTACTTGAAAAAATTACTAGATCTACCTGACATATCTATGAACAAATGTGCATAGTTTCATTAAGTTCGATTCGCCAGTTTATTAATAAAAATTCATTATGCCAATAACGTAGAACGGCGCCCTTGTCGAATTTTTGTGATGTCTGCAATATTGTTGCATCACAAATGCAATTCGATTGCTACCTACTTGAAAAAATTACTAGATCTACCTGACATATCTATGAACAAATATGCATAGTTTCATTAAGTTCGATTCGCCAGTTTATTAATAAAAATTCATTATGCCAATAACGTAAAACGGCGCCCTTTTCGAATTTCTGTGATGTGTGCAATATTGTTGCACCACAACCGCAAATCGATTGCTACCAGTATAAAAGAATTTCTACAACTGTTACACACATAGAGGAAGCTATGGTCACAGTATCCATTTGATTTGCAGTGTCCAGCAATAACAGTAAAACTAACAAACAGCATTCGTGGCAGTCGTTCATCATGTTTCTAAATATTCTTTAACGATACAGCTCGACAACGTTCTCCGATAGACGCCCCGGGACGTTAGCCTGCGGAGCACCGGGTATATCGCGAAACAGTGGACTGGCAATCGGAAAAGTTTATTAAACAAGTTCCAGTAGAGACCTCCGGACGTTAGGTTGTCGAGTGTATTGACAAATAGTAGAGTGGCGATCGAAAACAATGGGATTAAGCAGTTCCGACGCGCTGTCCCGTGCATGGATCGGGGAGAGCGAGCAGCAACGTGAAGAATAGTCCGTGACAAACAATCGAATCTCGAAGTTGCTGAACTCGCCTGTCGGGGAGAATATATATCAAATCGTATAAGAAATTAAGGATTCGTTCCGGTGCTTCGGTCCTCTGTTCGCCCAATGACTCGTGTCCGGCAAGAAAGATAAATGGCCGTCAAAGGAGCACGAGCGAGAGATCCGGAGAAAGATAGAGTGAAAGAGACCGAGAGAGACAGAGATCGAGAGAGGGAGAGAGAAAAAGAGAGAGAAAGTTGGCTCGGTCTGCTTCTCGCGAGACCGAAGCGAAACGATTCATTTCTAGGCAGCCACTCTGGCATACAAACGGGGGAGAGAGAGCTATGGTTGTTTTTTCTTTCTCCCTTCGTTTCCTCGCGGAAGACTCTCCCCCGGATAAATGGGAACACGGTCTCTTCCTCCCGTCCGTTCCTCTTTCTATTTTCTTTGTTATCGCACAATCTCTGTTTTCTCCTTGTCCCTTTCTCTTCGCCGAAGAGGGGAAAAACCCCCGGGTCTCTGTTCCCCGTCGACGGTTTATTTTTTCTTTTGCTTTATCGAACGCGAACCGCCGCCCTCAGTATGCTGCGGGGAACGCTGAAGAATATTTCCGCGAGGAGAGCTATATAAACTGGAATCGACAGCTTATCGCTTCGCCGCCGTGCTCGCGATTTACCAAGCGCGCGGAATCCTGTCCGCGTTTATGCGCGGAAACACAAGGTCCACGGCGAACGGAATATAGAAAATCCGTATACCAAATAAAATCTACCTTCCGACCGTTCAATATTCATCTTACAAGCATTATGACGTTGCCAGCAAGAAACTTCCCAGCGTAATCGCTTAACAAACTTCTTGCTTGATTTTCAAAATGTTACTCCAAATCGAAGTGCTCGCAACCTTTTAGAAATGTGCTTGATTTCGACACACGGTGCTTGACACTGATTAGAAATGCTTGAATTCGCTTCAAACTGTTCGACTTCGCTCAAAGTGCTTGAATTCGATGTAAATTATTTGAATCCGCTTTAAAGTGCTTGAATGCGCTCCAAACTGTTCGACTCCGCTTCAAACTGCTAGAATTCGACTAAAACTGTTCGAATTTGACTGTCAGACAAGTACGGGTCACCCCTGACCCAGCCTGACTTTACACAGACCAAATATCATTCGCCCACAGTTTTTCCACTTTCAGGATATACTCAATTTTCGTTCCCGTTTCGTGTCGAAAATTTAATCAACAACTAATCGTTAATTCGACGCTCGATTAATCGAAATTTCTTCGAAAATCTGGCAAACGAATGGATAAATAAACGATCGAAAAATCTCGGCCACGATCGGAAGGAGTGACGCGTACGAATAAAGCAGAAATTCAATCGAAAATTGTCGAAGTGAATCTGAGCTGGTTCGTGACCGCATATCCAAACTGGTTCGATTTAAATTTATGTTCAATTTGTATTCATTAGATCATTTGAATAGAACAATCGCCATAAGGGCGGAGGCGAACGGAGAAACGTCGAAAGATACACGACGTTTGCTTTTAAAAAGGTATTTCCGTTTGAAATCGAATCCCGAGATTCATCTGGATGCGACACAAGCGAGTAGTAGCGGGCCCCTCGCGTGCACGTATGCGTCGGTTAGCTTGAAATACGCGTACGAGAATAATGCGAGCATATCCGTTTTGAATTCGATAGATCTATGCAAAATGTATGCCGTGTTCGCGCGAACTGGATACGGGGCGAAACGTTTCATAGCCGGATCAATGGCGTTATCGACACGCGACCATAATCGAAAGAATACTCGTGCCGTGCCTACTACGTTCCCGCGACTTTAAAAAGTCGTCTGACAACTTTAACATTGCGTACACAGAATTGCATTGCAGAAGAGACGAATAAATAAAGCCTGAACATTACCGAGAAACAAATTAGATTCGATAAAACAGTACGAACCTCGCTTCCAGGGTATAATTCACAAAATTCAGAGCATCTCGCGAGTTAAAATCTTTCTAAATATGATACCTAGATTCCGGAGACGATTCTGCGCAAAATTTTCCTTTACCATTTTGCGATCCGATGCTCCGTTCTCGAGTTATTAATCGAAAATCAGGGAATCGTATTGGTTCGAAACGCTGCGCTCTTACAAGTCGGCCACCATTTTCTTCCCGAGGCGCGACGTCACTCTGTCACGTGACAGTCCCCGCCGCGCTGCGATTGGTCCGTGTTTTTCGCGAATATCTCGGAAACGAAGCGTCGAATCGCAAAACGGCAAAGGGAAATGTTGCTCGGGATCTCTCGAGGATTCTATCGGTTGAAGTTTCGTTGTACTTTTGGGACACCCTGTGGAATCAAATGGTGACCTGTCTGCGAACGGTGTTACGACTTCCTCGGCGCCGTACGCGACAAGAAGTATCGCAGGAAATCAACCAACCGCGAATTAACATTACGATAATCTCTTGTCCCGCAGTAAATCCGGCCCGTTCGCGCGGTCTCGGCCGGCGCGTTTTCTTCATGGGACAATTTCCTTTTACGAGACACTCTGGCAGCCCATAGAGAAACTCGTCCCGGGAGTCCTAGGAAATGCGACGGGGACAAAAAGGGAAAACCGAGACGACGACGACGAGGACGACGAGGACGACGACGGTCGGCGGTGAAGTTGGTTCCTGCGGTAACTCGATTTGGGACGAAATAAAGCCGTGATTTCCGAGCCGGGCAGTAAATGCCGAACCCGCGTGCACGCTCCCGAAGATGAAACGCGCGGTGCAGAGGAGCTGTTAAAATATGCAGAGGCCCGGGGAACGAGGAACCTGCCCTCGCGAATCTACGCGAACGAACTGCGCGATTAGGAACGACTACGAAGGGCGTGATGCCGTGCCGGATCGACTAAAAATCGTGGTACTTCAGGGACAAACTGCTCCCTCAATGCCACGCCGCAGTCCGACGTCATAAATCTTGCCGGTGACTTCGGGCGAGCTGATTTCCGCTCGGGGAACCCACTGCTTCGAACCAAGATTCCAAGTTTTAACGCTGAAACCACCGGACGAGCTGATTTCACTCGTTGCTGACTTCTTATTTGACTGTTACTCAAATTATAAGAGAAACTTGTTCGTTGAAACGTGTATTAACGTATCAGCAATTTAGTTAAAACAATTTAATCAAGAAATTAATTATTAATGCATTGATTAAAGTGGGTGGAAACTACCCCCAAATTAATGATGATTATTTTAACCATACTGTTTTTCAGCAATTTATTCAAGGGTTGAATAAATCCTCCAAATTATTGGAACGATGCTGTTACACTAAAGAGTTACACTAAAAATTGTCAGACTATTATTTAAAACAATAGTTACATTACAAGTCACTAAAAATTGAAGTATTGCACTTACAATTAATAGTAACAAATTTGATATGCACGAGAGAAAATAAACCCACGTAGAATGGAATTCTTCTAGTATAAAAAAATCCCTCCAAGTTAGGAATTCAAATAGCTCGGAGTGCAAAGAGTTAAATTCGTATTTGACTCTGAACGAATATAAATCTAAGCGAATCTGAATTCCAATAAATTCTAAGCAGTTCCGCCTTTATTTCAGAATTTCCAGTGAATCATTCGGTTCTTGGTTTGTTATTTTCCAGAGAAGATTTGCCCGGAACAGGTGCCCGATATTGTTAATGAAAATTCGGTGGAACGAGCTGCGCAGGTCGAGTGAAATAAAAGCCGGTTGGAAATCGTGCAATTATAATTTGCCCCCGTGTTCAATATTCCAGGTTTCATCGCGCCGGGGATGTTAAGACTCGGGAAGGAAGCGACGGGAAAAATTAATTTTTAGTTCCTCATGGATTTCTAGGTTCATGAATAATCTCGTTTGCCCGCGTTACGGCGTTACCAGGGCTGCTCCTCCTCCTCCCCGGGACTCGTCCCGCGACTGTGTACGCAACGGCAACAGACTTTTTCCCCCGCCACACCCCCGCTGAGCAAAACGAAGCCCCCGGAACGAAGAAGGAATTTCCTCGGTGTATTTTTTCGCGGGATCGCCGGCCGTGTGATGCAGTTTCACAGGCGAGATCGTAAACGTTAACGGGTGCCGGGACTTTGTCAGTTATTACAGCGAGCCTCCGGAGTTGATCTCGCGCTCCTCCGAGGATACACCAACGCGCGAACATCAAAGCGGAAGCATCGGGCCGCGTTTAAATAAGTCGGGAAATATTTTTAGACGATTTCACGGGCGAGCATGCCACTTTTACCGACTGGACCGAGGGCTCCACCCTTTTTCATTCCTCTCGGAAGCGCGACGCGGCCAACCCCTGCCTTTGTTCATTCGGACGGACCGTAATTTCAGACCGACCATTTTATTGGCAAGCAGTCGCTTACGATATTTCGATTCTCATCAAGTTTCGAAACGTTTTTCGGAATTATTTTTGGAACCGAAGTTGCCGGAACATTTTAGACTAGGCGCTTTGAGAATCTGCTTCGGTGGTTCGTCTTCATTGTTTCGTGGCTCTCGTATTTACTGAAAGGGGTGCAAGGAACCCCAGTTTACAGGGACGATGCAGTAAGAATTGGTTTCTCCTCGAGTATTTTATCTGCGTTGTGTTTTAGCAATTTAATCGAAGCGATACAAGTCACCCCAAAATAATGAGACAGGGTTGCATGATTTAGTACCACAATGAGTATTTTGTCCACATTGTTCTTTTAGCGATTTATTTAAAGGGGTGAAAGTAACCCCTAGATTATAGAAACGATGTTGTAAGAGTTGCTGTCTGCTCGAGTATTTTATCCAGATTTTATTTCAGCAATTTAATCGAAGGGATACAAGTCACCCCAAAATAATGAGACAGGGTTGCATGATTTAATACCACAATGAGTATTTTATCTACATTGATGTTTTAATGATTTATTGAAAGGGCTGGAAGCAACCCTTACTTTACAGTGACGATGCTGTAACAGTTGGTTTCTCCTCCAGTATTTTATCTATATTGCATTTCAGCAATTTAATCAATGGGGTGAAACCAACCCTCAAATTAGTGGGACGATGTTGCAAGATTTAATTCCTCGATAATGATATGAGCAATATTGTGTCTCAGCGATTTATTCAAGAGTGGGGAACAACCTCCCAATTATTGGAACGATGCTGTAAAATGTAAAATCCATAATGAGTACTTTATCCACATTGTGTTTCAGCAGTGTAATCAAAAGGGTGGAAGCAGCCCCCAAATTAATGAGACGATGTTGCATTATTTAGTACCATAATGAGTGTCATATCCATATGGTTTTTTAACAATTTCTACTGAGGGGTGGGAGCAACCCTTAAATTAATGAGTCGGTGTTGCAAGATTTAATTCCATAATGAGTATTTGATTAATACTGTCGTTTTAAAATACAGTCTATGTATTTTATGAATATCGATTTTTCGAAATTTATTCAAGGAGTGGAAATAACAAATAACAATAATAAATCTCTCGGTTTTATAATTAAAAGTGCTCGGAGTGCAAAGGGTTAACTGTAAACGTGGTGATACAAAAATTGTTTAAATAATAGTATGGCAATTTTTATGGCCTTGGAGGCGCCATTTTCTTCGGCACTTTCAATTTAGCGGACCAGTGCGTTACTATTGATGCTGCAGGGATTTGCGAAGCCGTTACGGAGACTATTACTCCAGTAATAATAATACTGATTACTAATGCGTGTTTGCATTACGTTTGCTATACATTATAAAGCACGTAACGGAATTGTTTAGTTAACGTCGTCCGCCGGGAATTATCTACACCGCGCTACGCGGTGGAAAATTACAACACCGTGCACGCGATCGATAAGATTCAATTCCGTTTTTCCGTCAACGATTCGGGAATTAGGAAACAATCTCTTTGGGAATTAGGCAACAATTTGTTAGGGAATTCGGACTCTTTCTTATTTTATTCGTTCCATTTATCTTCCCAAATAAATTCTCAAAAATATCGAAACTGAACGGAAACTACTGCGTCCATTTTATAATGCCAAAGAATTTCTAAATGGGATTAGGGGATCAATGCTGGCAGTAGAATGCAATTCTAAAATTCCAATATAACAGTCTGGAAATTAATAGAGGGTAAGCTTACAGAATTATTAAAAATCTGTAAATTGAAAGAGGAAAGATTTACAAAATTGTTAAAAATTAGTAGATTGCAGGAGGACAAATTTACAAAAGTATTAAAAGTCTGTAATTTGAAAGGGGGTAGCTTTAGAAAATTGTTAAAAATCAGTAGCTGAAAGGAGGACAGATTTGCAAGATTATTAAGAATGTGTAAATTATAACAGTTCAATTGGTTTTCGCAGACCGTTGGTATTCGGCAAAGGGTTAAATATATTCTCAATACCAGAAGAGGGAATCCAGGATAATGTATGTGACGTGGAGCGAGGCAGCGAGATCTGGGGAATGTAAGGGAAGATTCGAGGAACGGGGAACTCCCTAATCTCGCTCAGGAAGCGAAACAGCGGTGTACAGGTTTAAAGCGTAACGAGACCGTCTAGTTCACATTTTCTCCATTTTCTGGGCCACCTTACATTCTCATCATTAAATCTATACCTTGAACCACACGCGAATATTAAACGATAGAGAATGACGGGGCCGTCGAGGTCGAGGAAGAAGAAGAAGAAGAAGAAGCAGCAGCAGCAGCAGAAGCAGCAGCAGCGCAGTTTTTAATCTGGAGAGCTCGCGGGGTTTTGATCTCATTAGACGCTGTTGGAACGCGTTTCCTTCTTCACGCGTTGCCCCGAGGCTCCCAGTCATCCCCCATCCCCCGCACCCTGTTTCTTAACAATTTAAAGAAATTCCAGTCCGAATAACTGCGCCCCGCCAGCCGCGCGGAGATCGCCTAAAGAGTTACGGTTAATGGAGGGGAAAAATGGCGGGCCGGCGGGGGATATAAGGGATGAGGGAAAGAAGCGAAAAGAAGAGCGGATTGAAAGACCGTGGGAGTTTGAAAGCGGCCATCGGAAGAGAGAAAGAGAGAGAGAGAGAAGAGAGTAGAGCAAATTGAAAATCAGCCACCGACCCAGCCGAATACTTGCCGAATAGTTTTGCAAGAATGGCCACAGCGTGAGAAAATTCGATCGACGCCGTTTAGGCGACCCACGCGACTCCTTTGTCACCGGTTCTTCGCATCCTCCTATCCACTATCTAGACTCCATCCCCTCGATGTCTTTTTAAAACACACAACCCTGATATGGGCCAGAGGATTTTATGAGCTCTCTTAAAAATTCGGCGATCGAAATATCGGCAATACCTTTTTTGTAAGACACCCTGTATAGTTTCTAGAATATTCTTGTAAAGCTTCAAAAGACGAATCGAATGAGTACAATCACTGCATCGTTCCGATTATTCGTTTTCGAGATATCTGTGTCTGAATATAACTGTGCTTATGGCAATTTTTTACAGGACACCCTGTATATTTTCTAGATATTCTTGTAAAGCTTCAAAAGACGAATCGAACGATTACAATCACTGCACCGTTCCGATTATTCGTTCTCGAGATATCGATATCTGAAAGTATCAAGCGAGTAGGCGAAAGCGTCAGCCAACCTTTCAGACACGGATATCTCGAGAACGAATGATCGAAATGATGCATTCATTATACTCATTGAACTCGTCTTTTCACGCTCTACAATGATGTCCAAAGAAAATATAAGGTTACTGTATAGAGGGTGACGTTTCGATTTTATTACAACGGGTACTGCACTGGTTGACGAGGTAGGAAACTCTGTGGCTCTTATCGAGGGTCAAGGAAAGTTCGACGGGAGTCGGATTGTGAAAAGTTATTCGATTAGCCGACTTTTGTCTACATTAATTATGATCAGACACCGCTAACAAGTAACAAGTATCGGTCGTGATAGAACTTCCGCGTTAAGTGGATGGGAAAAGTTTCCGTAACACCGTCGAAAGGTGAATATGGAAAGGGGTGCGGGGGTAGGGGGGAGGAGATGGAGGAGAGAAACACGAGGGATGGAGCAGAATTGATCTATGGCCAGGCTCGTGGAAGAGATTAGTTGCACACTGGCGATTTTCATCGGATGATGATACTTGGCTGAGCCGCGCAGATCAAAGCATTCGTTCGGAACGCTGCTGGGACGAGGACTGTACCGCGAGATTGCCACGAGATCATCGACAATCATCATGCCGCCGACAAAGCTTTTATTGACCCCATTTGATCGACACCGGGCTCCGACGTGAGCTCGCGCGTTCGCGTAATCGATGACGTCACGATTTCTACCGCTGCTGCAGAATTTCGTTGAAAATATTACACGATATTCATTACAAGTTATGATCCCCGAAAAATTCTTCTACTGGTTATCGATAGCAGAGCAATATGTTAAAGGTGAATACGTAGATTAGGCTTCAGAAAATTTTAACGAAACTACCATCGCATTATTCCTGACATTCTTCCGGTTAGAACGAGTCCAAACACGGCATACTTTGCAGTACGTTTACTCCTTTAATTTACGATAATAAATTATGTGATGGTCAGTTCGCATAAATGAGGCTCCAATAAATCGTGGATTAAACGGACAAATGTTGCTCGAATTACATCGTGTTTGTGCTCGTTTTAATCAGCAAAACGCCAGGAGTTTGTACGCGACAGTGTCCTAACAACATAATCGCAGGTAAAAATGATCAAAAAATAGCGTGGCCAAATTTTTAAGGCACACCGAGAAATGATTGTACTTTCTCGTGGTGTGCCGCTCGGTGAACCTTTCACCGATAAGAAGCGTGGCTAGAAGATTTAAAGAATATTGGAAGAGCTTCTCGAACCCGATAGCCATCGACGCAACGAGTCCAAGAAACCGGCTAGGTCCGCGAAGCTCATTAAAAGCTCGTTAGACCGCGGCCGCAAGCTTGGAAAGTGCAGCGGGGTCCGAAGTTCTTGGACACAGTTCCGAGAAAATCATGCTGAACGCCCGGAAGCCATGTTCACGCAAAGCAGCACGTAAACTAACCTAATTACTCGCGAGATTACGCTCGTAAAAAAGTAATTTGCGATTAAATTAACCGCGGCCGCGGTTAGAGAGAAGAGATCCGCCCACGCGGAAGATTTCGCCGAGGCTGGAAAGACGGGTTTATTCTTCCCCTGTCACGAGCTTAACACTAGATTTACGCGTCGTAATATCTTTTTTATTCGCAATTATTGCGATTAAGAAGATGCAACAGATTCACTTCTTTCGATACATAAACAGGACTCTCTAAAAGTGTTCCTAGGACTAATCTAAATAATTTTTTCTTTTGTAAAAATGTCGTACGCGGCTTCGTTTTCGAGTTATTAACGAAGAACGCGGACCAATCAGAGCGTTACGGGGGCCGGCGCGTGCCCACGTGACGTCTTAAGCAAAATGGCGGCTGGATAGACTCCCTTGTTTTTCGGTTATAACTCGATAACAGGGCGGCGTAAACGTTTTCGCAAAGGAAAAAGGTTTCACAGATTTATCAGATTCAAAGAATTATGGCTCACCTGAGTTTTCATCTCGTCGCCGACCTTCACCTGCGACTCGAAATTACTCTGGGCCAGCAGGACCATCGCATTGTTTATATAAACCTCCTCGCCATGCGCGGTCTGCTTCCTGGTCACCCATAATGGCGGATTGCCCTCTAACTCTGATGAGATCGAGTCGCCTAAGTTCTCGATCGTTTTTGGCAGGTTCGCTGCAACAAACAAAAGGAAAAAATGTGTTAGAACGATCCCAGAAATCTGTGTACTATGTTAAAAATTTCTGAATCTGTCAGAATTAAAAGATGTTCTTCTTAGATTTATTCTTCTTAGATTTATAAGTTACGAAGGTTTATAGTTTAACAAACACTGGCACACGGAACGTCGAGCGATCGAATTTTTTATTTCGCCCGCGGCATAAGTTTCCCATCCGAATTTTGCACCGTCGAATGTTATCGGTTTGGTTGTTATAAAACGCATTTTTCATTACAGATAACAATTCGATCGGGAAATGGGTCACTGCTTTGCCTATCTTGGGATAAAGCACAAACGGTTGCATATTGGGCACAGTTCACGCGGGAACCATTTTTCAAGTTTTGATATTTTTCCAATCTGCGCCAAGAATCGATGTATAGTGGCACTTTCGCGATTTAATTTCGGCCGATAGATTTTTTTTCAGTGATTACATATTGCTCGGTTCTCGTTTGACCTCCCTTCCCCCATCACTAAATTCTACTTCCCATTTTTATGGTGAATTTCCGAATAGAAATTCGAAAAACCTTTACAACTTTGCATTTCCAATTTGAATTTAGAGTTGCGCACACATTGGTCGACTGCAGTCGTTCGTTTCCAGAATGGTTTACATTTTTCTAAATCCACGTTGCGATTCAATAGCATTAATAATATATTACAATAATAAATGTGTAGGTCGCAGTATAAATTAAAAATTATTCGACACTGTCAAGCTTAAAAAATACCACAAAATCATAGCAATTTTTTAAATCAAGTAACAATAGCATGCCTAAATTAAATACTGGGGTTACTCCAAGAAACTTTTTCCTTTGCAAAAACATTGCACGCTGTTTCGTTTTCGAGATAAAAGCAAAAGATCACGGACCAATCAGAGCGCGGCGAAGCTGGCGTACGTCAGCGTGACGTCGAGTCTCAGGAAAAATGGCGGACGCTCTGGGCGAGCGTAGAACTAACACGACTCTTTCGTTTTTCGTTGATAACTCGAGAACGACGCATCCAATCGCGAAGTGGCGAAGGAAAATTGTGTTTAGAATCGCCTCGGGAATCTTATTCTCCAATTTCCAATTTCTTTGAACTCCACAGGACACACGCAGGCAGCACGGATATTATATTATCCATTGAAATTTCTTTCCCAGTGTTCGGTCGACATTCCCATTCGAACTGTCCACGGTTCGCGCACAGGGTGTCCCGTAAATTTCAAAGAAATTCCAAATGAGAGACACGTGGCACAATTTCGCTGTTTTGTCGAGCAGCGGATCGGAACTAACGCAGATTGAATTCCCGTTTAAATTCGGTTATTAATAAACATCCTCGGCATAATTGATCGGGATAGATGAATGGCCGCGTGGACCAGCGCGAAAAAGAAAAAAAGAAAGAGAACGCGAACGAATAGGTTCTATTAAATGATCAATAGCCCCGTTGATCTCTGGATCGTTTTGTCCCAGACGTCGCTTTCAACGAAGGCGGATGATTAAGTCCTCGATCGAAAACCATTTATTTTCCCTGCGGAGCCCCTTGGGGCACAGGTGTGATGGCCGACCACAAAACGAGAACACTCGTACAAAGCTGTTTGCGCAATCGATTTATATTTTCCACGCCGAAAACGTCCGTGGCCGGAGAAAATAGGCCACCGAAGAAGACAACGAGACATTATCTTCGCAGAAATATTAATGGCAATCAACAATGTAGATTGTTCGCTAAATAAGACCGAGCTTGGAACAATTTACATTCATTTTTCAACTCTGCTGGACTTTAAAGCCACATTTCACCCTTTTGTTAGTTTAACAATAGCTCTCTAGATATTCAAAAAATCATTAACAAATTCCCAAGACGTGTTCCTTCATCTTTAAACAGTTCCAAGCTCCTCATCCTTAAAACTAGCAAAAATGCAAATTATTAAAGCCACAATTCACCATTTTCAGTTTCTAACAAATTTCAAAATCGACCAGAACGCAGTTCCCTAGACATTAACAAACCAAGAGCAGTTCTTAAACCGTCAACAACTCCCCAAAACAAATATCTTCGCGTGGAACAACTTCGGAGTCCCCAATTCTAAAATTCTGACAAAACTACGGCTTGATTCGCCGCAATGTTTAAACAGTGACCGGAATAGAATGCGAATCGTCCCGAAAAGATGTACCCGCTCGGTGGTGGCAGGGAGGAGCCGAACTGATTGAAAAATCTGACGAGGAAGGGGTGTGGGCGTGCGGGATTACCTTGGGCGTAGTAGTTCGCAAAAAGAAATGCTTTCTTCCGCAGGAAAACGAACGCGAGCGGAGTTTCGGCGGGACCTGATAGAAATGCGGAAGCGTGACCAGCGAGTTTCGGAATAATCTGAGTTCCCGGGGCTCGTTGTACGGTCGTTTACACGGTCGCACACTGTCGGAGGTGTGTTCCGGTACATTGCGAGGCAGGGAACGCGCCCGGCATCTTGTTTGGACACTTCTTTAAATCAATTACGAGTTCCCGGTGCGGGCAAGTTCTGCGGGCAAGTACCATAGTGTATATACGAATATACACACACACACACACACCGGTTTTCAAGCTCTCCTCTCTGCCTTCGATATCGTTCGTCCATCACCCCGATCTCCTGCTCCCTCCCTCCCCACCGCAACCCTTTCTCTGACCGACGAAAGTTCGACGGGGCAACCACCCCCGCGTTTCATCCTCCGCGCGGCATCAACCTCTCGGTTTCCGGATTGTTTGCTCGGCCCCGACGTATTCAATCGGCGCATTTGCGATTCAAATGATCGCGGGGGCAACTTGCGCGAGCGAAATCCACGCGACATCGCCGACCGGTCCTGCCGGTTGATTTCTGAAAATCTGATTGGTCGTATCGTCCTTTATATTCCTC
>CM052095.1:11702821-11718501 GCA_028453745.1 Agapostemon virescens | reverse complement strand
CTCTTTTGATTTCTCTTCCTTTAGGTCTCTCTTTCCTTTTAGGCCACACCCCCTTTATGTCTCACTCTCGTTTTAGGCCTCTCTCTCCTTTGGTTGTACTCTCTTTTGGTCACTTTTTCTTTTGGTCACTCTCTCTTTCGATTTCTCCTCCTTTAGGTCTCTCTCTCCCTTTAGGTAACTCTTCCTTTATGTCTCCCTCTCGTTTTAGGCCTCTCTCTCCTTTGGTCACACTCTCTGTTGGTCACTTTTTATTTTAGTCACTCTTTCTTTTGGACACTTTCTTTTTAGGTCCCTGCCTCTTTTGATTTCTCTTCCTTTAGGTCTCTCTTTCCTTTTAGGCCACACCCCCTTTATGTCTCCCTCTCGTTTTAGGCCTCTCTCTCCTTTGGTCACACTCTCTATTGGTCACTTTTTCTTTTGGTCACTCTTTCTTTTGGACACTTCCTCTTTAAGTCCCTCTCTCTTTTCACTCCTCCCCCTTTAGGTGTCTCTTTTCTTTTGGTCTCTCCATTTTTAGGTCACTCTCTTTTTATTCCTTTTTTGGCCCCATCTCCCTTTTAGGTCACTCACTCTTTTAGGTCCCTTTCTCTTTGTGTCCATCCCCTTTTAAATCTCTCTCTCTAGGTCACCCTTTCTTTGGGTCACTTTATTTTCAGATCTCTTTAAGTTTTATTAAAGCCCTCCCACTTTAGGTCATCTTATTTTTAGGCCCCTTCCTCTTTAGACTCTTTAGGTCCCTTCCACTTTAGATTCTTTAGATCCCTCCCTCTGTTTGTCTCTTTCCTTTTATATATCTTTTTCTCTCTAGGTTCTTTTTCTCTCTTCTTTGGTCTCTTCCTTTTCAGGCCCTTTAGATATTTTTAGGTCCTTCCCACTTTAGGTCACTTTAATTTCAAGTATCTCCCCTTTTAGGCTCCTAAGATGCCACCCTCTTTTGGACTCTCTCCCTTTGGGTCTCCTATTCTCGCCAGGTCACTTTCTTTTCAGATCTCTGTAGATCCTTTTAGGTCCCTCCCAATTAGGTGTCTCTCCGCCATCTTCTCTATCCATCTGTCTGTGCATCGCTGTCGGTCTTGCGAGGGCTGGATGTTTACAGGTTCATTCCGAGTTACAGTTTACGGTCACGCAGCGGCTCGTTACTGCACGTTTTCCTGATTTTAATCGGGCTGAGTGATTCACGCGAGCGCCGCATTGTAAATTGGACCTGGTGGTCATGTGGGCGGTCGGAGAGGGAGCGAAGGGGCGTGTGGATTGTTTAATCGTCTGCGGTTGTTAGAAGTCGGAAAACGCACGGTGACGAATGCAATTAATTCGTTGAACAAGGAATATTCCGGATGCAACCGTTCGGGTTGCTGGTTTTCGGTTGTTGTATGGTTGTTTCGCTGATGGTGACCGTAGGAATGACGATTCCCGCGGTTTCAGAGGTGCCGCTGCGCTACGGTGTGAGATTGAAACTTATTTGGCACGAATGGTGAAGGGTTTCTGCGATTTATCGAGTCAGAGAGCTTCTTGCTCGATCAGACAAATAATTCTGAACATTTTATTTATCGCTATAAATTTTTGTGTGCTTGTTAACTGTGCGAACGAATCCCTAACCAATTTATTTATTGCCGTGCATGTTCGCGTGCTTATGAAGTGTACTAATTAATGCCTGACCGTTTTATTTATTGCTGCGAGAGTGCCTGAGTGCCTGTGAAGTGTATTAATTAATTCGTGGCCTGTTTATGCGCTTCTCTAATTGTCTGTGGCTTCGCAATTTCAATAATTGTGCACCAATAAATCCGAAAGTAATCGCTTGAGCGACAACTGATCAATTTACCGCTGACTAGTGGGTTTCGCAGTTCTTGCAATTCTAAAATAATTTTGTAAGAAACAGAAGAAACATAATTAGTACACCTTAGACGAGTCAAATTGAACGCAAAATAATTGTGGAAGAAATGAGAAACCTAACTAGCAGATATCGAATGAGAAAATTGGATCTATGGTTGTTGCGATGGCGAAATAATTTTCGGAGGAGAGGAGAAACGAAACTAGCAGAGACTGAATGAGAAAATTGGTTGTTGCGATGGCGAAACGATTTTGGAAGAAAGGAGAAATGGAACTGGCAGATATCGAATGAGGAAATTTCATCTGCGGTTGTTGCACACGCGAAATTTACGATCACGATAATTGTAGAGTAGTTTTGAAAGAAGCGATATAGTACTTCTCAAAGAGTAAGAAGATTGTAGAGTGAAATCACTGAGATAAATTGGACATACAAAAATTTTATATAAATTAAAGTTAAAGAGCGTAGAGTAACTTTGAAAGAAAATGAGAGGTGTCTGCTGCGATAGTGTGCAAATCACTGAGTCAAATTGGACGTACAATTGTGGCTACAATTGATGGTAAAATAATTTTGGAAGAGAAGAGAAACGGAACTAGGAGATATTGAATGAGAAAATTGGATCTACGGGGTTGTAGCGATGGTAAACTAATTTTGGAAGCGAGATTGGCAGTTGTTGGATGATGGAATGATCGATTGCAGGCGTTCTTGATCATCGTGGATCCGAGGAGCGACTCGCAGGAGCAACGGGACGTGGACCCGACGCTGCAGTATCCTTTTTCATTTAGGCGAACGCGTGGCGACGTCCCTTCGGTAATGGAGCGGGCGTAAAGATTTGTCTAACCACCGGTCGTTTCGAATTCATACCTTCGCTCGTAATGGCGAAATCGTAGCGTCCCTGGCAGAGAGATAACTTTCTCGCGGCAGCCGCGGCGCACACATACCTCTTGTTTGAATAATTCACACGTGTTCCCGTGTGAATTTTATCGCCAGCCAAGGTATCCTTAACGGAGATTTAGAGCTCGTTTTACTCAAGCGGTCGCGGAGCTCGAGTTCCTCGGTTTCATCAAGAGTTCACGGAAGAAAACGGATCACGTAAAGCGGCTCATGTGAAGATTATTGCCGATTTTCGACTCGCGACCATGCCGAGGAAATCTCACCGTTCTTCACCTATTTTTATACAATTTTTCCATTGTTATACTTTTATCAATAAAATTCAAAGGATCTTTACTATCCTCTTTTTAAGATAATCGCCGATTTACCTGCGTCCTTCCGAATCAACAAGTGCGACACCTTTCGCTTGGAGCACTATAAAATGATTTTAAAAAAATCCTACGTCAATTTCTGAGGTGTCGCTTTAAAGAGGAAGCTTCGGTCTTCAAGTTTCCGGTGGTCTCGATAATGGGAAAAATTCTCTGACGGATATTCAATAAAAGCAATAATTAGTAGAAACAATGCTCGGCAGATGCAACGTTCAATAGAAGCAGTGCAGGCTACGAGCAATATCCAATAGATGTAAAACTCTACAGAAGGAATATTCTACAGAAGACATGTTCAACAGAAGCAATGTTCAACAGAAGAAATATTCTACAGGAGCAATATTCTACAGCAGCAATACCCTACATAATCAATATTGTGCAGGAGCAATATTCTACAGAAGACATGTTCTACAGAAGAAATGTTCGACAGAAGCAATGTTCAACAGAAGGAATATTCTACAGAAGCAACGTTCTACAGGAGCAATATTCTACAGAAGCAATGTTCCTCACAAGCAATATTCTACAGCAGCAATACCCTACATAAGCAATATTGTGCAGGAGCAATATTCTACAGAAGACATGTTCAACAGAAGCAATGTTCAACAGAAGCAATGTTCAACAGAAGGAATATTCAACAGAAGAAATGTTCAACAGAAGAAATGTTCCCCCAGTGAGAAAAATTCTGAAACGGTCCATTGTTTCCCGATAACAAATACGCGAGCGTGTAACGTCGAATACCTTCGTTCGCACAGTCTACTTCCAGGGTGTCGCTTTCACGCGGCCGCGCAAATTCTACACCGTGGCTTCTAGCCGATCGGAACTTCGCTAATAGAGTTTGCGATATCGTTATCTGACGCAGGATGATACGGAAACTTAGCGCGCCGGGAATCTGCGTGCTACCCGGACGCAATTATTCCGGTTAGCTTGCGGAGGAACGGTGTATTATTTAAACGATTAAGTGTCCGCCTAATTAATGGTCACTCGGCGATATCGGGTTCCGTTCGAATCTGCCTCGGCGAAACGCCGGCTCGCGTTTTACGACGCCGACGGGGAAACTCTAGACGAAATTCGATGACCGATCCCTTAAATACGGTGTAGCACTATACGTTAAGTATACCGCTATTTCTGCGGTTATGATACATTCTCCCGCGAAATTGGCAATGTATCGAAAATTGATGGCGAGACACGGTCGTGCAGTTCGTCGTCCCGCTGATCCTCTAATGTCTGCGTTTACGGGACGGCATTTTCTAAACAGAGAAATGGTGATAAGAGTCTGTACTGGTTTAACAAATTAATGTTCACTTGTAAAAAAATTATTGCTGACTGTAGAAAAGTGTCGAGAAGGAATGGAGACCCTAGATGTTTAGAAAAATTGTTAATCGATAATTTCACACAGAGTAATCGTAGGAGTATAAATCTGTGCTCGTTTTGAAGCTTGGAGCCTCTACTTTTTGAGGTATTTTTGCAAGCTCACGAATTCGTTTGCAAATGTCTTCCAAGTGATTTTAAATAAAATGAGAGATTAAAGTATCAGTGACAGAAGAGTGCAAGTTCAAGTGTCTGTAGAATCGACAAAAAATTTTTTTCGCAAGTGGGACTAAGAGTGCTCGAAGACCGAAGCTTCCCCTTTAAAACGACACCATGGAAATTGACGTGGGATTTTTTAAGCCGTTTTGGCAACCACATAAGCGAGACCCTGTACGAGTCTGAAAAAAGTGGGTTCAGCTCTGAGGGTTCGTCGAACCGGAAGTAGAACGGCTGCAGAACGGTAAGAACAATCAGAACGCATCGTAAAAATAGCTGATATCAGATGCAAGCATCGAGAACAATTTAATCCCGAGATTAAAATGGAGTCAGACATCCGGAAATTAATCCGACCAGCATCGCGCTGGAATTGAAACAATGCGTGCTCGCATAACAGACGACGTATAACTCCCGGCGTTACAGAAATCTTCGGTATCGATCATACCAGTATCACGAAGGCAGGCTCCGAGAGCCCGTATGTGTTCCACAAAGGCACGCGGATCAGTAAGGAATGTGTCAAAAGCTCTGCGCACGGTTTAGCGGTTTCTATCTCCGTGAAATCCGCACGATAGATAACACGTTACGCAGGCCCTCGCAAATTAAATAGCGAATTAGATTCTGCTTGTTCCGCAAATTTACCTGGTCGCGGTTTAGCTGCGCCGGACACTCGGCCCTTCGTCGAATTATCGCGAATTTTGCTACTCTAGATTCCCACAGATTTTTAAAATATAATACAATAATATAAAGTGGTCCTACAGGGCACAATAAAATGATCTGTATTCACTGCACTCGTTGCAAGCTGTATGTTCTGATTTATCAGAGGTTTGTGGGACATTACTGTCCTCCATTTTCTATCCCACTAATTTCTTTATAAATAAAAATAAAAATTCCCAAATTTTTGTCAGGGTTCAAACGAAATTATTCTACACAAATTCTTCTGATACTTTCGCCACGATGTGGATACTTTCTTCCAGCCTGTGGGAGAATCGTCTTCTCAAATGCTTGCCATTTTTAAGAGCATGGGCAGGTCAGGGTTAGGACAGTGGGAACTCTACAATTAATATTAATAGTTAGCACTACGTATGGGCAAATTCCGGTTTCATATTTGCAGCCTGATAACTAAAATTCGAAGCAGTGGCCTTTTTGAAATGATCAAGAACCCATTGGGAAGATATTAGTTTCTTTTGGCTTAATTAAATAATTAAAAATAGGACAATTTTATTTAGCAATCCTCTCAGTGGTCTTTCATTTAGGAAGTTCAAGGGACACTTCGATCTTCCAACCTGTGGGAGGATCGTCTAACCCTTTGCACTTGAACTGTGACTGAGGCACTACTAAAAATATCCACAGCACTGTTTAAAATAATTTTTACATCATGCTTGTGTCAAAGAAATTCGTAAAAATTGCATTATTGCAAGGACGAGTAACAGCAAAAGAATTTCATATGTATAAGATGAAATACATCGTGTAGAATAAAAATATTCTAGGTCAGAAAAAATGCCTTGGGTTTGGAGTTAAAACAGCTTCAAAGGGTTAATAGTTACCATCACGTATGGGCAAATTCCAGTTTCATATTTACAGACCTGGTGTCTTGTATATGCTTGAAATTCAACGTCGAAGAAAGCTGATTAATTTTCTAATAAAACTTATAATTTGTGCGTGAGATATTTTGTCACAAAGACCACGAAGAAAGCTCGAGATAACCGTCTGTAACAATAGATAACTAGTGAATATATTAATTCGATATTATTGAGATGATTAAACGAAGAGACAATATTCCCGTGCGGCTAATGTTTCCCGCAACCGAGGCAGAGAATTTTGCATAAAAATACGTGGTCTACTAATAGCCAATAAATGCCCCTGTCGCGGACAGGTTTTATAGTCTGAGAGGATAAGATACTTTGTCTTTTCTCCTTTCAACGATGTTATATCAACGTCACTCGAGAAATTCTGTAACGTGCAGCAGGAACAAAAGTTGTTCGTTTAAATTGATCGTAGTTACGCAGCCGTCGGCATCAATGACGGCATAATAATTACAAGGAGTAGACGCTGGCCTACAGGTGTAAATTAAACCGTTCCCATGGTAGTTGCACTTTTAAACTTGTCAATTAAACAACGAACGATCTCTTTGCCAAGCCGTTTTAATAATCGTCTCTGCCGGCTACAAGATATTTATTTCATTGCCTAATTCGTTATATCATCAGTAACCAACGAATATTTTTGTACAGTCATGTTTCAATAACCTGCGAGCACTATTTGTTCCGTTGCAAAATTTATTTTGCCGCGAGTGGCTGGCTAATTAACATTTTTTCTTTCTAGATAAATGCTGAACGAAAGCAATTACGCGTGTTTGCGTTTAAATAACGATCGACGCCCGGCAAAAATAACAGGAATGCTTGGTGCAACAAATGCGGAAATATGTACGGTATGGTTAAACAATTGCACATTAAAAATCTCTTAGATTGCAATCATTGCAATAATAATTAGATTTTCGATTCCACGAGTTAGCGAACCGAGTTGCGTCGAAAAAGGAATCGGAAAGAGTGTTGGTTTTTCCGGAATTGTTAAAATATAAATTATAATTGTATCTTCGAATTGTTGCGGTGGCGCTCGGACAGTTCGGAGTTTGCATAAAGCCGTGATATTTCGAATAAAAGTGGGCGCATTATTTAAATAATATCGTAACGATTGTGGAAATAACCTCGGCTCGGCGTGCCGATGATAAAATCGGGAAGAAACAACGAAGAGGATTAAAAGTGCTTTGTGTTTCGTTTTATGGGAGCTTAGATTTGTTGAATCCGTTTGTGTGACGTCAAATGGAAAAATTCCGCCACGCGGATTCGATTAATCCTCCTCAATATTCGTTCGCCTAGTCCACAGGCATCGGGAACGTTAAAATGCACGGGCGGCTGCAGTTGTTTTTTCCCCTCTTTTTTTATATTTTTTTACTCAACTCTGTCGTATCCGGGCTGCATAAGAACGATTGATATTCCGGATTTTCAAATAAGCAGAGAAGGAACGAGTCGCCGCGGAAAGTATTAAAACGTGAACGACCGTGGAGGCAGGGCTGAAAGTTCGCGTCGTTTAATGCATGCAAATGCACACACGTCGCTAATTCGCGTCCGAAAGAACTAGATCATTCCCCCGAGGGATATGAAACTGTAAATAAAATTGTTGCCGAGTTCCGCTAAAAACTGTCGGACTGATCGATTTTGCCGTTTCTCTGAGAATCCAAAGGAATTCGCGGCAATATATTTAAAGATCGCGAATTTTATGCATTCGCGACGAGCATCGCGGAACAGCATTTCATGCTGTAAAAAGATTTAAAAAGATACCGGTGTACCGACGCATCCGGATTTTTTAAAGCAATCTTTTAATTGCGTTTTGCCCCTTGCAATTTATGCAAATCGTTTTCATTTCGCTCAGAAATTCGCAGATTCGCGTTGGCGTATGTTTAGGCGCCATTTTGAAATTGAGGTATCGTCAAGAGTAAATTAACAATTGAATAACATCTCAGAATAATTCTAACGCGTCAGGATTGTTTGTAGAAATTTTTAATTTGAGTTTTGCCTCTGCAATTTATGCAGATCGTTTTTATTTCCCACAGAAATTCGCAGATTCGCGTTGGCGTATGTTTATGCGCCATTTTGAAACTGAAGAATCGTTCGAAAGAGTAAATTAACGATTGAGTAACCACTCAGAAGAATTTTAACGTATTCGGATTTTTTATAGCAATTTTTAAAGTATGTTTTGGCTCGCAATTTATGCAGATCGTTTTTATTTCGCGTAGAACATTGCAGGTCCGCGTGAATTGCATTCAAGCGCCATTTTGAAGCTACAGTGTTGTTCGAAAGATCAGAATAATAATTGATTAACTTACCAGATTAATTTATAATCTTGGAAAGTGGTAAATAAAGTTTATCAGTTAATCGGTATAGTTTATAAGAAATGTTAGCGTGGACAGCGTTTATAATAACGACGAAATAGCAAATGTATTTATCAATCGGTCATTCAACGAGTAAGTGACGTCCGATGATTCATTGAAATGACAATTATTACGATCAGCGTAATCTGTCGACGAGCCGCTGATCGATGGACGTTTCTTGTTGTTATTAGTGTTTACCAATTAGTCGTCGCGGAATTATAATTGGTAATTTCATGTATCCCGAATGATAGTGGTCATCGGTGGCACTCATTTAACAGTGAAAGCAATCTGCCAATATACGGATCGTTAGGTTCAAATGGCGATCGCCAAAAACACTATGGTAAATGAATTTAGCTTAACAATGACTAACCATGCTAATTTTTCCAGGAGGCTTCTCTGGTCACTTATGCACATGCAGGGGGTTGCAGGGACCCCAACTGCACTACTCAAATTTATTACACATCATATTTATTATTTATTATTGCACTATATTTATTATTGCACTATATTTGCTATTGCACTATATTTATTATTGTACTACATTTATTATTGCACTATATTTATTATTGTACTACATTATCATTATTTATTATCATGTTATATTTATTGTCACATTATATTTGCCATATTTCGTATGAAACATATTTCGAGAAGGCATTTTCAGTGAAGCAATTTTCTGTGAAATTATTTTGCGAAAAAGATACCTCGCTTCAGAAGTTCAAAGGGCATCGGCAGCAAAGGTCAAGCGCGATCCACTAATTTTTCCAGCGAATGCAGAAAATTCGTGATATTTCCGAGAGGCCGCAGCATCGTTTGTCGGCTGTTCGCGATAAGCGCAACGCAAAATGGCGGCATTTAACGCGACATCGTAGCATTTCCTTAGAACGTGGTCGACGATTTCTCCCATTGATAGAACGCGATTTAATCTTTCCACGTCCGATCCAGCACGGCGAACCCGAAAGCGAGGATATCCATCCGTTTTCTCACCTGCTCTACTCGCACATTGATTTCCCATACGTCGTAAAAAGGTAGAGGGAAAGAAGGAGACAGAGAAACGAAATGACGCGGACGAAAACCGGTGCGAACCGTCTAGACGGCATTCAGCTCATCCCGATCACGTATCATTGATAATTTACGATCCCGTTGGATATTCGGTGCATCCGGTACAAAGATATTTGCCTTGCGCGGAATGATATATTCGCCGGAGGTCGATGCTTGAATAAAGGATCGACGTTGTCCGTCCTGGGGGATAGATCCGAGCGATACGGATAGGTTAAAGAAGACGCCGAAGGGACGCGCCATCGGGGTCGCGACGATTCACCGGAGAAGATTCGAGAGGTTAGGCGACCCCCTAACTCGAATATCCCCTTTCCACTGATCCCGCTCGGACACCCGAGCCCTTCATACATTTCTCTACTCGATGGAGTCCTGCTAGAGCGTAAAGAGATCGATTGCCTCGAAGTGCTTCGAGATTCAATTGACAAAAAAAGAAGAAGACGATCCAACACTTTTCCCAAGCCAAGATTGTCAAGATTAACTTGCAAAATGGAGGACTGAAAGGGAAAAATAGCGAAACCACTGGTTTCAGACTGGAAAAATAGATACCAAGGATCGATGGACACTTTAGACGTTTAGAAAAATTATTCTGCGAACGAGTAATTTGTTATTGCCTTTTGGATTAGGAAATGATGACGGGGAAGGTGTCGCGCGAACGCGAGAGAGACGAGTTTCGGCGCGACTCGATCAAACTGCGTTTCTCGTCACCCCTGCAAAGACCCTTTGAGGGATTTCGAGTATTCGCAGTGTTGAAGGGTTGCCCTGCCGTCAGAAGGGAGTCTAAAAAGAGATCCACCTCGTGAATGACGATTATCCGTTAGTCACAAGGCTTGGCTACCGGCGACGAAGGTTACAAATACCCCAGGGGACGGGCTTTTTTCCATGGGTATCACCGTTTTTGTTTCGCCCCCGTAGACACGGCCATTCATCGTGAATTAAACGTGAAGACGACCTAATGAAAGTCGCCGCCTATTCCCCGAGCTCCCTCCGCTAAGTCGTCGGCGTTAAGTCCTCCCTTTTGCTCGCTTCTTCGCGATTTCTCTGCGAGTTACTCGACCCCGTTCTATCTCGAACCTCTTCCGTTTCCAATGGCGGTCGGTTACTTAAACGCGTAACTTTTTAAAAATTCCACCGAACGAGCTACAATTTTTTGGGAAACTAGAAGGGTTAGGCTACCAGATAATGGGCCAATAATATTTTTATCTCCGCAATTTTTCTGCGAGTTGTGCAACTTCATTCTATTCCTAACCTATTTCGCTTCAAAATGGCAACAGGCTATTTGGGTGCAATCTTTAAAAGCACATAACTTTTAAAAAATTCCATCGAATGAGCTACAATTTATTGGGAGACTAGAAGGGTTAGGCTACCAGATAATGCGCCAATAACATTTTTATCCCCGCGATTTTTCTACGAGTTGTGCAACTTTATTCTATTTCAAACCTCTTTCGCTTCAAAATGGCAACAGGCTATTTGGGTGGAATCTTTAAAAGCGCATAACTTTTCAAAAATTCCACCGAATGAGCTACAATTTTTTGGGAAACTAGAAGGGTTAAGCTACCAGATAATGCGCCAATAATATTTTTATCTCCGCGATTTTTCTACGAGTTGCACAACTTCATTCTATTCCAAACCTCTTTCGCTTCAAAATGGCAACAGGCTATTTGGATGCAATCTTTAAAAGCGCATAACTTTTCAAAATTCCACCGCATGAACTAAAATTTTTTGGAAAGCTAGTGTGGATAGTTAACTACATAATGTGTCCACAAAATTCTCTGCAAGTTATTTGGAAATTTCTTTCATTTTTAAACAGCCTTCGATAGAAACGTTGAAACGTTGAATCGTTTCCGTAAATGTTCTATTGTAAGTTCTCCCTTTGATTCGCCGACTTGCCTTTAATAATTACACAAATGTCTACGAATTTGTTTGCGTGAATTTCTCCGAAGCGCCGGTTTTGTGTAAATAATTGAACAGCTGCGGTGTGTTAGATGGAGCAAAACCGGCGAGCCAATATTATTCGACCAGAGGCAATTTTTCAAAGGAACTCGCCGCAAGAACAATTCGATAAAAGCGAACAGAGCAGTCCCGCGCCATTTATCGTGAAGAATTTCTGCAAACTTCTTGCCAGTCGAGCCACTAAATAAAGAAACTCGACTGAAGTTGCCGCGCGAAAGAAACGCGACGATGAAGTTCGCTGGCTTCGTTTTTGATTAAACCAACCGGGAAATCGATTCCTTTTTAACGATTCGCTTCGATCTCCCGAAGAAATCTGCACTATCGTACTTCACTATCAAACCCTCGTTAACTTAACAAATTACTCTGCCCCCGAGATGCAGTTAATTTTTACACTTTCGGTATTTTAAAATGACAATTTCCAAACTCATACAATTGCAAATTTTTTATTAGTTAATGCAAATTTAAAGCTGACTAGGTTTAGCCTACCTCCACTGAAAATCAAAATATTTCGCAGAATACCTTGGGGACCTATTGATCATGCAAACGGGCAGCCATAAAAGTGCGTGGAATATTTTTCCACTTATGTAGAACGGCTATCGAATTTGCGTAAAATTTAATATGACGAAATTTTGTTATCCCCCTCCCCCATAACCCAATCATTTTTCTACGCTGCGTTATAATCGCGTAACGCCAGGCGGTTTCATTATTTCTACCACGTTCTCGAAATTGTTTATTCGAAAACGAACGAAACTCGAACGACGGAATCGCTGGACTATGAAAAGCGCCTGCGTTTCAAACGGTGATTGTCCATTTACAAAAAAAAAAAAGGGAAAAACAGAGAAAAAAGCCATATAACGAGACAATGCCAGGGAAATTTTACGTGTAGCGAGAACTTTGCCAATTACTCTTGGAACTTCCATAATTTTCTGCAGCGCAGCCATCTTGTTTTGCGGCCGGAACATTATTGTGCTCGGTTTAATTTATCATTTCACCTGTGGGAGCCGAAACACGGTCTTCCTCCACTTAACTCGTTTTCTTTTTTCGTTTTTTCCTTTGGCAATTTCCTTCTTCGTTCTCTCTCCCCCTCTCCCCTCCCCGTCAGCCCCTCCCACACTGTTTTTCCTGTTCCACACTTTTGCCACGTCGGGCCACAAAAACAAATTAAATCTCAATTCTGCCGGAATTGCTTCCAAAAGATAACGCTAATTAAAAACGTTATTCGTCGGATAAGCAACGCAATTGCTGGCCGGCGTAATTCCGCAAAAAGCGAGAGTCCTTAAGCCCGGTTCACTGGGAAGTGCATCATTCAGCTCGACTCCCGTCGAAAGTCGCAGACATCCAGCGGTCTGACCGTCGAGGATGTCTTCGAGGATGTCGTTGAGGATGAAGGACGCTTGCAATTCGTTTCTCGAATTCTTCGCGATCGATTAGCAGCATCGAATATACAGGGTGTCGCGGAAACGATCGAGTTCCTTCGAAAGAAATATTCCTGAGATTATCCTGAAGAAAATTTCTCCTTTACCGATTCTGGATCCGAAGCCTCGTTCTCGAGTTATCAACGAAAAACGTGGAAGTCGTATCGGTTCGAGGTGCTGCCGGACCGGCCGCCATGTTTCCCCAGACGCGACGTCACACTGTCCACGTCAACGCCCACAGCGCGCTGATTGGTCCAGAGTTTTCGTTAATAACTTGAAAACCAAGCCGCGGAGAACAATTTCGCAAAGGACAAAGTTTCCCAGAAGAACCTCAGGAATCTCCCTTTGCCAAGAACTCCGACGCTTTCGGGCCACCCTGTAGCAATCGTGCAAGTTTAAATTGGAAACAGTTAGCGTTCGGAACGCGAGGCACCGGGACACACTTTTGGAAGTCGATTTTCTCGAAAATGTGAAGTGAGAAAAATTTCTTTCGCAATCCCTCGATTGAAATTGTTTTAATTCTTGTTCTTGTTATTTTTTAACAATTTCCCGGTTAAAAATTAAAATTGCGAGCCGTGGCGCATTGGAGTTTTCTTTATCAGTTCGGGGAGCATCGTTGGGAATTTCGCAAATTTTTCTGAGGCCATCTGGAGCACTGCTGCAGATTCCTGGTCGCACTGGCCGGCGTTAACAGCCGATATGCCAATCGTATTCGAGCGAGAACGTTCCGGAGCTTCTGTCTCCGAGTTTCCGATATTTCCTCCGATTTCATGGGCGATCTTATTCGGGGAAAGGATGAAAATCCGAAAGGAAGATCGCCGGACTCGCAAGGAATGCGGCCGAGTGTGCTTCAGGTGTGATGCGAGATTGATACCGGAAGCTGTTGAGATTGATTTTCGCGTCGCAGAACGGATGATGGCTGGATCGCAATCCCTATGGACCCTTCCTACGTACTCAGAATCGCCTGCCGAGAGGACGGCTCTCTCCCCTTCCATACCCGGATGGAAATAAGTCTGAAAATGAAAGGAGAATGCCGCCTCCCTTGGGAAATGTAACCTTCTTGTTCCAGGTTTCCATGAATCTCCTGTGCATGCCTTTCTGTGCGGCCTGACACACAATGACTGCTTCCGCCGAGAAACGCGAAATTGCGAGGAACGATTCGCTTTGGCGACCGGTCACCGCTGATTGCCAGACCTCTGCAGTCTTATTTCTTACGCTTCCTCCGCTTCGGTGCCCTTAAGGGGGTTTACCGGTTCTTCGAGCCGTTTTCACACGAATTTTTTACGGATTAACTACCGAGCATTTTGCGTTACGATTTAGCACGCACACTTCTTGGGAACTTATGCAAGCGTGTGATTTTTTATATGGAGAAACACTAAAAATTGCGGAAGTTATAAATTTTTATGTGGGTCCTATAGAAACTTGAAACTAAGAGGGTCTTGGTTTCGAGTGCCAAGATTCCTAATATATAGGAATTTTTTCCAGGTAAACTACTTCACGTCTTGCATTGAGATTTGTCACAGGTACTTGTTGGTTACTAATGTAACTCTGTGATTTTTTCAGTAGAAAAATATTAAAAACTGCGGGAGTTATAAATTTTTACATGGAGCCCGTTTTAAGAGATGCTGTAGTTTTGAGTCGGAAATTTACCGATTTACAATAATTTTTGTCCAAAAAACTACTGAGCCTGTTGCATCGGAATTTTGCACACGTTTTAGTAGATATTCAGTGAGCATACTTAAATTTTTTTAGACGGAAGCAATCGAAATTGCAGGAGTTACATAAATTTTTATCAAACATATCCAGAGTCTGAAATTGCGATAGTCACTAAAGATTCAGTGACGAATTTTCAAACGATTTACTATAATTTGTTTACGCACGTTCAAGAAGCGTATTTGCGAAGAAAAAAGATTGCACGTGTCTTTCGAATAGGAATATATAATTTCGATAGCAGTCGCACGCAGATCGACGAAATTCGTTGGTTCCCCTTAATACATCGTAAGAGGATTTGACTTCCATTTCTGTGATATGCCAGCGGTTTATTGAGATAATCGTGGAGCAGAATTGATTACGCAACGCATGTGCCAGAAAATGAAACGGATTTGATAACGGTTTCGCGTGGCATTTCGCGTGTGCGTTATCCTCGAATAACTTGATCGGATTTCGAATTCTTTTCCCGCGGACCAAAAGCCGCCGCAAATTGATTGGTAATCTACTTGGAAATCTCAAGCTGCAGTTACGAACGAGAAACGATAGAGAGACTTTCCGAATATATATATAAAATTGAAGGTACAAGTATAGTCAATTAGAATGTAACGAGAAGACCTGCATCGGGGAACAGCAATTTTACAACATTTTAAAATGGATCGCTCCATTTTACCGTTCGGAGAATGGTTCAATCTTCGAGAAACTCAATTTCTTACGTTATTCATGAGAAACTGAGGACGTTCCTCATTTCAGTTCGAAACTATTCATTTCGAAGTTAGGGCGTACAGATTATAAGTTAACTCTTTCCCCAAAGTAGTTACATTCTTCTTTAAGTCACACTGTTTTTCAAGTCGCAGATGTGTCGCCATTTTCAGACACTTTTCTCGTCCCTCTCCACAATCTAAAAATAAGTATAAAATTACAAAACTGTTGAATTTCCATTCACCAATTTCTCCATTCATCTGGACGAGTGGCTGAACAACCACAGACATTTTTTAAACAATTTTTACATCGATTTG